>JARSSU010043350.1:0-77997 GCA_029619165.1 Eurosta solidaginis | reverse complement strand
ATTTCTATGTCAAGCTGTTGTGGAGACGTTGAGTAATAAATTGTTTCACGTGGATGAATCTTGTAAGAGGTCCGCGTGAGTGAAGACGAGGACTGGGTGTGATTGGAAGTGTAAGGAGTAGGAATTTCTCATTACCAAAAAGCTATGTAATCTAGCCATAAGAACAGCAGTAGAAACAAGCGCAACGGCTGAAAGTAGATTTAACTAACGAAAAGAATCTTACCTTTTCGGCTAGTCCATCAACATCAGCATATAGCACAGCAAGGTTTCAAGGGACGGTGGAAGTAATATGACAAGAGTTACGGTAGGCTGGCACTGCATTGAGGGGTCACTATTTATGATGGTTATTGAGCATCTTATAGATAAACAAACCTCAGTTCCCGGCTTCGGTGCTAAGGAGATGTTGTGGGGGACTTAAGTGGCTGTTAAGCGCAATACATATATTCATAGCCTCACAATATTCCCAACCCAATTGTCAATCTTACTACCCGAGGCGAATCCTCTTTAGCAGGCAAGCTCATGCGACTCCAAGTTCCACATGAAACTAGTAGGTGGAGGACGATAAAGTCTAGAAGGCTCAATGTGGTCATATTCAATTGTTCCCGAGATAGTTGGGCTAATACCTTAATGCTGTTTGTTATCGTAATACCAGATCTATATCCAACAAAGACCATAAACGTCGATAATACTACTATCCACAACTTTCAGGGAGCGTCTTATCGCTATAAGAAAAAGAAGATGGGATGCCAAGGGAGTCTTTGGAGCTATAAGTTGCTATCGCTGGCATCATTTTGGCTTCGCAGATTATCATAAAATGACAAGCAAGCATTTGGTTGCTCAAAATCAAACTGAACGGGTACCTGCTTATTGCGCGTCTGAGGATTTAGAAAGTGGATCTCTTAACAAATTTGCTTGCTCAGATTAGCAACTGGTGCTGAGGGCACTCGAACAAAGGGGAAATTATTAAGAAAGAGCATCAATAAAGTCAAGCCAACCATTTTTTAAGCATTAAAAGTTCCCGACCAGCTAGAGGCGATTTACAATGTCACAAGCTTTGTAAGAAGCTCACTCTGGGCAGTTCAATTTTAAGATGCGACATACATAGTCAAGGGAGACTAAAAGGTTGTATCCTTGTTGGATATGCCGTTAACGTTTTATTTGTAGTTAATTTCGGGACTTAAGACTTAAGACAAAGAACTGGCATTCTCTCAAATATCAACTTTTACCAGACTGAAAAGATAATGAGAATGGAGGTGGGTATAAGAGTGAGAAACATAATGGAAATCAGATAAGAATGGGAAAGGAAATGAGGCTAGAAATGAGAAATAAGAATGTGACTGAAAGCGAAAAAGATAATAAGGAAAGAAATAAGAATAGGAATGAGGATGAGGATGGAAGGAGAATGAGGATGAAAGTGAGAATGAGTATGAAAATAACAATAGGAATGGGAATAGGAAAGAGAATAAGACTTAGAAAAAGACATGCGATAAGAATTGAGAACTACAATTAATGAAAATATGAGTGAGAATGAAAAAAAAGATAATAATGAGCATGAGGATGAGAATAAAATTAAAACGGGAATAAGAAAGAGAATGAAAATGGGAATGAGAATGGGAATGCGTGTGGAGAATGAAAATATGAACGAGAATGAGAATGCGAAACAGAACGAGAATGACAACGGGAATGAGGTATAGAATGTAAATGAGAGTGAGAGTTTAATTGATAATGGGAGTGGAATGAGAATGAAAATAAGAATGAGAACTATAATTACAATAACCTAGAGAGAGAGAAAGAGAGAGAGAGACAAAAATCTCAGCCCCCGTGGTGGATAGTAACGTGCTCCGCCTACCACACCAAAAAACGTGGGCTCAGTTTTCGGGCAAAGCAATATCGAAAATTAAGATAAGTTTTTTTATTAAAAAATATTTTTCTATGCTGGGTGGTGCCTCGGCAGTGATTGGCAAACTCTTGAGTGTATTTGAAGAGCTTCTCAGTGATACTTCATCTGCCTGGCCGATGCCATCCGAAGTCGTAACAAAACATGTATGTAGGTCTCGTCCTGCCAATTGCAAAAATTCGAAGGAGTATGACGCAAATTTGAAAAGAAGCTCGGCTTTAATCTTTCGGAGGTAAATCGCGCCAACTATATATTTTTTAGTTTATATTTGAACGGGCAAAAAAAATCACTCAATTATCTGTGGGCAATAAAGAAGGTCCCAAAACACTGAAAATTTTAAATTTGCTTTGTAAATAAACGCCCGTTCTTTCTGCCGTAGCAGATTTAAAATATTAATATTGCAAATGAAGAGCATAGGAGAGGAAGCAGAATGAAGTAGCAATATTTAATATTATACTAGCAACCAGCCAACTACGTTCGTCATTCCATATACTTTGCTTTGCCTTAAACGAAACTGAAAGTCTACTCTGCAGTTGAATTGGAAAATTAGCATTCGAATTTCAATATTGCTGCATACTTTTCTGGTGGCAATAAAAGAAATGAATACTGGCCGCGTTTGTTTTTCTCATTTTCATGTTTGCATTATTTTTTACACCCAACGCCTGTTTTGAAGAGCTCAAATATATGTAGTTGTTTTTTGTTTTATGAGGTGGGTTTTGTCTAAGGCTGGGGTAACGCTCAGTCAATCCAGAGTCGAGTAAAGGTCCCACAAACCCCTACTGAATCATATACAATATTATGTGTCACGAATACACGCACACACGGCTGGAGATATTAGACGGGCAGCAGCTTTCTGTTAGAAAAATTAGGACTGAGTGATATAAACTGTAAGATATTAATAATTTAGGTGTAAATTTTTAATGTTAAAAATATATACATTATGTACCATATAGAATTTTTTTGTCGCAGAAGAAAAAGCCTAATTATCTGTTAAGCTTACAATGAACTTATGAAGTGTATATTTCTTTAGAGTCAATTATTGTTTACTTTTTAGTTAATTTCATTAACCAAAATAATAAAAGCTATTTCTAAAAAAGTTTTTTTTCTTTAAGTTCTATTTTTTACTTTTTAGTTCGTTTATTAGAAGTAATAGAAGCTTGTTCTTAGAAAAGCCTTTTTCTTAAAATTAATTAAATATGATGTTTAATTTCTGTAGTAGGCGATAAAACAGTATTGTTTAAATTATGTACGTAAATTTACTTAGTTGTAGCATAGTAACGTGTATCGTACCTTATATCCATTCTTTTAATTAGCATCAACATTACAGGGTTTCTTCGAAGTTACAACTTTGAACAGTCAAGTTCTCGATTCGACTATCCATGCTAACGACCTAACTACGGCTTATATGACAGAGAGCACACATGATAAGATTGTGTCAACAGTGTAACTAACGTAAAATCATATTTTATTGTGACGTTGCCTATGCGGCGTTCAGTTTACACAACTACTCATGCAGATCTGCTGGTCAGTGTGTGTTAAATCTGTTTGTACAAAACATACTAGCCGTACTACACGTAAACGATCTATACCTGCTTATAATTTATATGACTGTCTAAGTCGTGCCAAACTTTAAACACACCTGCTGAAGTTGACTTGCGTCATAAAGTGTACTAATAAATTCCAATACGCATTATACGCGAGATGTAACTGAAATATGTGTTTTTGGTTTGCACCCCTACACTAATTCTATGTACTTTCTGTATGTGTATGAGTCTCACAATTCCATCATCGCAACTGATTATAGCTATATGCTTATACACAGGCATACAACAGAGAGGGTACGTCGTCTCTTCAGCTTTTCGGTGTACTCGCTGTAGCTGTAGCTAGTTGTTGAACCACTGCCGCTAGATGGGCACCTAGCATATGTAAGCGAGCGTTTATAGGCGTTTTTCACGCGCAAACGTCAACTATACCGCGTGTATACACGCGTAAGTATTACCACTTGCGCTTAGCTAAAATTCTTCTGTATTGGATCTCAAAAATCTGTAAACACAGTCAAGTGCGCAGATAAAGCATGCAACACTTACGATAAGAGCCTAACTGCGTTAGCGTTCGTGTATCAAGAATTTTACACTTTGAAAATGACGGCTGTTGTTGCAAGGTGCATTCCTTTGAGTGTTCGTTTTCATCATCTGGATTAACAAAGTCATGAGCCTGGGCATTCGCGCAATTTTAGTGATGTAAATTGCATGGCGCCAGCGCCAATGCGGTGCCAGCTCAATGGTAGCTCATTGACGCAATGACTCCAAGCGAATTTTTGACGCTACTTAGTAGTGAGCTGCGTAGTACATTTTACTTGCGCTATTGAGTGAAACGACTTTTGTGTGTCAGGCACGAGTTTGGTGTTATTGGCGCTACTGGCAATGATGACACTGAGCTGTTGACGGTAGTTCAGATTTTGAATCAGAGAAATAATTGATGACCCGTGTAAATTATTATGGTGTATTTGTATATTTTAGATTTAAAGTGCTGCTTAGTTGATGGAATGTCGCTAATTTCCTAGCGATGATCAGCAGATTGTCAATATTCGTTCAACGGACGCGCGAAATTGCCACATCTGCTCAAATTTTCCAAGATTTTCCATTCTTGATTTAACTAAGCTGTTATGCCAATATTTTTTAGCCATCTTTTTTCTAATAGGTAATTTTTCCAAAAGCAAAATAAATTACAGAAAAGATTACAGAGTTAATCAGCCTTAAAAATTCAGCTATGTTGGTTATACACAGAAATACAACAGAGGGTTGTGTCTCCGCTTTTCGCAAGCGTTGAGATTCACCACGCGTGACACGCGTGATTCACCACGTCCAAATATCACAATCCACGGATAGGTACCGGCGGGTTTGTATGGGACTTAGGCTGTTATGCCAAAGTAAATACAAATCTTTACCGATAACTGTGTTAACGATTAATTTATCGAATTCTAACAAAGTAATATTGCATTGTCATCGGAGTTATACATGTGTGCAAAATTTCAGCTCAATCGGACACCGGAAGTGTATCAAATTTAACTTGCAAAATTCCATTACAGACAACAAAAGTGAAACTAAATAAAAGCTTATAAAATAGGAAGGTACTTTGTGTGAGGATGCAAAGTTAACGTTTTTTGTGGTCTGCATGTAAAAACTATGACTACGAATCACGTATTTCAAAAATATATGAAGTAAACGTAACTATTTGATGAAAATTTGATAAATTCTGAAGTTTCTATCCGTAGAAAAGGGGCAAAAATGACAGTTTATATGAGGTATATAATATATATACCACCGATCTCAATGATTTTTTCAGACATCAATATACGCCATATACATAAGCGTTCGGTGAAATTTGAAGCTTCCAGCTGTTAATATGGGGCTAATATGCGAAAATATATATATATACTATATATATATACTATATATACCACCATATATATACTATATAAACCACCGATCTGTATGATTTTTTCAGACAACAATATATGCTATATACGTAAGCATTCGTTGAAATTTGAAGCTCTAGCTTTAAAATAGGGCAGTAATTACGAAAAGTTTCGTATCTGAACAATCGGTTGTGGGGGATTTATACTATATATACGACCGATCTCATCAATTTTTTCAGGCAACAATATGTGCAATATACGAAAGTATATGGTGAAGTTTGAAGCTACAATCTGTTAAATTGAGTAAGATATTACAAAAATCCTCTTTTCTGAAAAATCGGTGGTATGGAGGATATATGCTATAGTGATCCGATCCGGTCGGTTCCTGCAAATGTCTAATCGGACACCCAAATACACCTGCTCACCATTTACAGTTTTCAGAAAAAATAATTATGTCTTTTGTGAAAATCTGGCTTATATTTCTTGAGGTCCCTAGTAATACTATATGATTTTTGAGAAACTTGACGCCTTAAACTTGATAACCCAATTCTGGTAAACAAAATATGTGTGCCTAAAAGTATGCGCTATTTAGTTATAGTAAGTTCAAATAAAAAAATATGTTTAGCCGCTCTTTTTCGCACTCTGGTAGACGAAGGCTTAACTCGAAACGGAGCTCGGTGCTCGGTGAAGGTGCATAGGACCCCTCCTATCACCTATTCCTTGAGTCTTATTTAAGGACGCATACTTTCAGTTACGACGCAACAACGGTATCTGCTTTAGAAAGATATTTTCTTTATACGAAAGAACGCTATGACACAAACATCCAAAGGGCTCCAAACCGGATAAAGAAATAATATTATTTAGCCTGTCACGTCCTGTTTTTTTGGATGTAATAACTGTGCAAAAAAAATAGCTTCTACAAAAGTAACAACAATAACGAAGTGACAGTCATCTTTCCTTTACCGAGAAAAGATTCCTCACGAGATTGAAAACACTTAACTTGTGCACAATCGCCTTGAATTAAGCGCAGTTGGATTGTATGTATCTTGCCCAAAAGGATAGTATGTAATACTCAGGATACAAATGCGTTTCGAAGTTATGACAATGAGGCACAGACGCTTCGTACATGAATCCTGGTATTGTAGATCTTGGACAGGGATGTACGGAACGATAGCTAAACCCATTAAAGTATATATAGCTGTTGCCTGGACTTGTGGAGTAACTTTAGTAACACTGCAGGAATCACTCACGAAATTCCACCCGTCTGCATCGCTGCTGCCATAGACACGCGACCAACAACTGTGATGGAAGTGTTGCTTAAGCTAATCCGCAATTTACCTGACAAAGTATTATAGCCTGTGGAAAAAACTTAGTTATAGCTTTGGCAAAATCATTCAATACCGCAATTTAGGTAAGAAAGAAAAGCTTACACAGACTCAGCTCGCCAGGGACGACATGGACAATAGACTAAGATTAAGATTGGAAAAGATGTCTCCGGAGTAAAGAGTTTGTACGAAACCCAAAAATTAGGTATGGTACAGAGATGACTTGCAGGCAATGTAAGCCATTGAAGTGAGATACGTCGGTCCTTGCACTACAATGCTTATAACTTTCGGACTGTTTATGAGCTTGTGCGCAGAGCTACATCTTCAACGCTTTCACCTACTTCTACCTTCGCTTATTTAGTGCTGAGGGATATGACCCATCATAGGCCCCAAAAGGGCAATGATCTCTTCTCTACATTATAAAACAAATAAACTTCTTATCGTGGTTGAGCCGAGCGCCCTAAGGAGCGTCCTATCTAGCTAATAATGTTGGTACAAGATTGCCTGTAATATTCGTAGACTACAAAACCTCATATGCCTCCTAGATAGCACGGAAGTCATAAGCAAAGTTTTGCATATTTTTAGGCGCACACGGCATTATTTTAGATTTGTTTGACAGCCGAACTTTATAATACCGAATTCAAATCTAAGGTTTCTTTGACGCTTTTTTTCATATAATAAGCTAAATTGCCAGCGAACTGTGGTTAGAAATAACAGTTGGGTGTCGACTCACAATTTATCTGCAGCGTCGAAAGGTTGGGACATAAAAGCAGCACGAAGTCCTCTCTAACGCAGACACTGGGTACAAAAATAAGACTCTTAACGTTTGTGAGATGAAAGCAGTCCATCTATTCGAGCTCTCAAAGGACAAATTGAATTTTTCACTTAACTTATGCCAAGATGACAACATGAAATAATAGCGCACCAGCTACAAACACCAACAAAACTTAGCAAGCAAGTAAGGTGAATTTGAATGTAAATACAAGAAAACAATAATCAGTTAATACTAAATAAGCAAAGAAATTAGACCCTGAGGGATTTTAAAATTGGACGCTGTGAAATTTGCATTAAACAAAATTTGATAAAAAAAAATAAATATTTGTTTCGAAGTAAATCAGCATATCCTTATGCTCCTTCACCGCTTGTCTTGTCCAATAAATTTCGCACAAAAAATGCACCAGCCATTAAATATGCTGCGCCCCGAAAGTGTCTACACAAATTCAATGACTTCATACGCCAAATATCAATATTTACAAATCACTTAAATTCTTATGCACGAATGCATTGCATACTTTTGTGCGATTATGATTTTGGCATGATTTAGTAATCTCGCAATTTTTGGAAGGCCTTTAACTCTATATATTTTCTTTTTGTTTCTGAACTCTGTGAGAATGTCTTCTCCTCTTTTTTTGTGCACCACTTTAATATTCAAATTTTTTTTTATTTGTGTTTTTTGTGCCACTAGAAACTTTTCTAATTTGTGGCTTAGGAGCGTAGCAATATGCTAGTTGTTTATAGCATACTTATAGGCAAGTGGCAAACAACTAATACACTGTTTTATTCCAATTTGAAATTTTGGAAATTTTGCCGAATTTTCACATACTCATTCCCAAATGCAAAATGTATTTCGTACTAGTGTGGTGCCTAAAAGCAAATCAAATATTTCGAAACAAATATTGACAGGCAAACAATAAACGTCAAAAGTGGTGGCGTGTTTACATACAGCACTCCTATGCAGCACGGCAAAGTATGCTACATTTGTAGATTTGCTATGGTACCATATCAGGAAGCTCAAAGGCGTTGGGTTTGTGCGCAAGAGTGAGACGTAGTGCTTATTTTCTATACAAATTTGCACTGCTTGCTCTGGCGGTGTACCATCTTCTTACTTTGTTCACTTTTAGCGCCTAAAAATATGTGTTACACCCTTTGTTGCTACACCAGTTTAATAAACAGTAGTTTGCTATTTTTTTTTGCTATTTCTTTTTCATGGCACCACTTTTTGGTGTCAATGAACAGTTTTAACATTTTAAAATAATGGCAAAAGTTTTTAAGGCATTTTTGAGTACATCATCAAGCATGGCTAGAAAGCAAACATAAGGATATGGGTGAGGAACTTGGAAACTGATTTTGGTGATTAGGATTTATATCAGTGAACAAAGAGAGACAATGAACTTATTGTCACATTTCTTCAGTACAGATTATCAAGCACCCATATTTGGATAACAAACTCGCTAAAGATCAATTGTCGAAAATATCTACGCCTAAAAGTATATAATGCTAATTTCTTACCTATACCGGCATGTGTAAACAGGGCTCGGACTATTCGGAGTGGTATAACACATTTGTAAAAAATATTTGAAGTAGACGCCAAAAATTGGTAGAGAAACTTGGCCTCTATAGGAGAACTCCAACAGCAGTGAAGCGACGGAGCGCGTACTAGTAGCGTATCCCAATAAATGGGAGCGTCGATGATAACGGAGGTGTTGTGGCAACAGTAGCTATTCATGAAGAGGCAGATGCATTATTCGGCGGAATGGTTATCTAGAAAGAGAGCAGTAAGTGCTGGCTCACTTGCTGCACACCACTGCCTCCACAGCTGCGAGCTAAATAAAAGTTGATGTGATGGAAGGAGGGGCTTTATCACCGAAGTTTCGCACGCAATCCGTGGGCTGAGGCGAAATGTACCCTAATGCACAGTGGTAGCCTCCTTGGCTCACACATCCGTATACTGTCGGTGCCTGAGCTGAGAGGTCTCGGTAGTGTAGCCAAAACTCATGATGGCCATCCTTTTGACGCGAGCTAGATAGCCTTAAAGGCAGCAACTCTTTCACCAAGCCAGCTAGTATGAGATGTCAGTACTGGCTTACTTGGTGGGTTTTTTTTTATAGTTAAAGAAACGACCTTCTAGATGGTTCTGAGGGTAGGGGTTGCCAAAGGTAGATTAAGTGGATTAATTTGCATTACAATTTCTGAATAGATTGAGAGACGGTTTACTCTCAGAAGACGGAGCTCATACTGTTTACGCGCAGGTAGAAAATGTGTGTATTTAGACCAACCCTCTATTACTCTCCCAATAGAAGTGCTGCTTCACAGGGCAAATTTATTTGGAGTTAATTTTGACAGCATGTAGTCCTAGACTTCGGTTGTTTTGTGCTTCTCCAAAGTAAGTACATTGACTGAACGATATGGTGACCCAACCGTTCTATTCTTTGAAGCTGTGGTCTGCTAGAGATCACTAGACTCCACTCGACATCCACAGAGGCACTAAATGCAAATGGGCAGAGGAAACTATAATAGCTACTAAAGTTGATCTGTGCATAATTATTGGAGTATAAGCAGGGCACTGCCCAATGGGAGCTCATGCGATGCGCATAAATATAGTAGACAGTTCCATCGGTATTAACGGGATGGAGAACGACAAGATCACTTAATATTCAGCTGCTCAGCCCTGCTAGGGTAAGGCTAACATGTATGTATGTGCTAACATAATAGCAGAAACAAGTATTCAAGTGAGATTACCGTCCTTCAATCGGGCAACTGCCAATCAACCTAACCAAACCGTATTACTTAGCTAAGCAAACGATGAAATTTTGAGACTCCACGTCTAAAATGGCGATATCTGTCATCGATGGACACAGGGGATGCGAGCAAGTGATTGAAAAGTAACTAACAATAATTTGCAAGTATCCAGCTTCAGCTAGATATGTCCAAACTTAATGGATGGAGTTATGCGTACATCCATGAACAAAAGAGTAAAAAATGGTTCAGCGAGAAAGAAAATTGAAATTACTTTTACAGCTGTTGTTGTTGTAGCGATAAAGACACCCCCAGTGGGGAGGGAGTGTTTTGATGATGGTGGGCTTTTGCCTTTATAGATCCGATACGTTCCGGTAACATGCGACATTAACGTATGAGCCCGACCATTTCGGAAAGTATTTAATATAACCACATTGAACCTTCTAAGCCATCCCGCCTCCTATCCCCTAAATCCATAACAAGCTTGATGTCACCAGATTCTCGGCTGCTAAAAAAAACAGGATTCGCCAAGGGTGGTAGATGAGGTTGTCATATGGGTTAGAGAAGCTATAAATTGCGCTGGTATCCCCTTGCCGAACGAATTGTGTATCTTAGTCGCCTCTTACGACAGGCTTACCTTCCGTGGGTATATTCTTAGCCCTCTAACACGCTGGAGTTTTATTTTATAGTAATTTGGTTTGGTTTCGCCCACTCTTCTCTTTTAATTAACTTTGCAAAAGAACGGAAATTTTTAAATTTCAAGGTGACTCTTTCGGGTAAGTTAGCGTGAAAAATTACACTGAAGATGGCACAGCGCTGACTTTTTTTGTCTCCAGTTATATTAGGAATGCTGCGACTTAAATCATTCCAATATACGCCAAGGACGGCTTTACAAAAACTTTATCAAATATTTCCGGCTACTTAATTACCAATAGCGCCTTTAAATATGCAACATAAGTTGTTGAAACGATGAATTGCCTGATGTGCTTATATGAAACTAAAACCGGTAAAACAAACAATATGCTCAAAGCAAACCGGAAAATCATTAAATTTTCACGAAAAACTTACTAAAACTTTGTATACAAAATCAAATATTTGTAGTTTGGCATGCACTGTTGTTGTTGCTGGCAAGAACAAAATTGTATGGTTTGTAAAAGTGTGTGTAAATACATGTAAATGTGTGTGTGTGTAAACTCCACAGAGGTGTGAAATCAAGCAAGTGTGAAAAGTACCATTGAACAGCAAAGATTTCACACCTTCCAATATTGCAAGACACAAACAAATAAACTTACAAATTTCCTTTCAATCTTATTGTTGTTGCTGTTTAATAAATAGCGGTCTGTTAGTGGTGGTTGTGGCTCAATTTGATGTACATGCCTATATATATGTGCCTAAAACTATATACAAACAAATAAAACTGAACCTATACAAACAAACAAAAGCAAGCTTGTTAAGTTTAAGAGCATTAAGAAAGTTCGCTTTCATGCTTTGTATGTGTGTGTATGTTTCTGTTTGATCTTACTCGCATCTTTATGTGGTCCATATTAGTTATGTGGACACGTTCAAACTTACTTTAAGGTTCAATACAACATCGAAAACCACGCAAACTTATGAGCTCAAATGAAAGCGCACATATTTTCCGGGGATGTAGCGAATGTCTACAATCAAATTACGAAAGTGGTACTGTCGTGCTTACTATAGAACTGGAATTCGAAGATCTTATTCGAGGCGAAACCTTACATTATATACCTGCTAAATCTGTTTTGATCCACCTAAGTAATTTTTAGATGACCATGGCTTCTTTTTTTTAGGCCCAACGAAATCAAGATAATCCTGTTCATGTGTCCACACCCCGTGGGACCGCGGTAAGGCATAATGTCAGGGGGAAAGTTATTTAATCGACGCTGCTTTGCATGGACATTCCTCTATGCTCTCTCTCTCAGCATGCATGAATCACTCATGTCCGCTCATGGAAAAAATCGTCCTGGAAGGTTCCAACCCAAAAACTCAGTCTATAGAAAGTCTTGCACTGATAAGAAGAACCCAATGAAATGTTACCCAGTGCGGTGGGACAGTGTGGACAGAAGGGATATAATGCATATATAAACACCCTTGAACCGACGTGCCCACTCAATATCTGTGTGAGGTGGTAGTTAAGTTCGCAGTACTTCTGTTCGTACCATTCTAATATAATTCGAGCTGATGTGAATGTCCTGTGTCTCTAATTTTTCCACCGCTCTTGCCTCCTAACTATTGCTCCTGACCTTGCGCTTTTCATGACATGTTCAGATGGGAAATTTCAGAGCCGTGCCACTCTGTTGCTGCTTATAATATAATCGAGCTTGTTACGTTGGGCAATAACTGGCGAATAGCTTCGCCTGGCGCGCCGATGTTGGATATTTTTTGCTTTAGGACTCCACTAACTTTAGAAACTTTCTCTCCCACCGCCCTGAAATGCTTTCTTAAAAGTTAGTTTTGGGCCAGTGTTTACGCCTAAATATCTGAAGTAAGGCTTAGGATTTATTTATAATCTCCTTTGGTTAGAGCTAACTCATCTACAGTGGGGCTCAGAAGACAAGAGGTCTCATGAAAGATATCCAAAAGTCGCAACTAAATCAGTCAATTTCGGGTTAGTACCATAAGGTACTAGTAGCGGAGCGTAACTGACTCATGTGCAGCAGAGGACGGTCCATACCCGTAACAGTCCTCTGTGCCTTTGGCAAATTTTTTTGTGGTTTAAACAAACTCAACAAATGCAACTGGTTGAAGGAATATCGTAAAAGTAAAAACACACTCATGTTCTATTACATTCCAGGAATTTAAACTACAACTTTTTCAGGCTAAGACTCCAGCTATTAGACGTGGCACAGCTATAAGATCTACAGGAAGCAAGTGCCGAAGTTCCTAGAAAGATTCTAGTATTTACCAGAAAGCGTAGGTTTTTTATAATATAGGTCTTTTGGTAAACAAAGTCTATGTATGGTCCCCACGGACCAGCCAGTTCCAAGCAACATGATCCAAGTTAAAATTTGAGGAAACTCTAACAGTTGTTAATTCCATGCGTGTATTAGCAGCGATACGTGTTTTCGAGACGGGAAATGATAGCAAGCCTAAAAAGTAGATAAAGTAAGAAAAGTTTTGGAGCCATTTCTAGAAGGCTAATGAGACCTTTTCAGGAAGTTAGATCGGATTGCGAGTGGTCGGCTAATCTGACAAACTTGTGTAGAGTGAATTACAAAAAGGTGGTACAAACACAATGCTTCATAATTGAAATATGAAATTTCGAAACGAATGCAGCAAATCCAAAAGGGGCATTTAATAAAACTGTTTTGAAAGCTTCGATCTTGTGCTGACCTACTTATAAAACACCCTACCTTGGATACGGAATTGACACAATACAGAAATGAATATCTTCTCAAGCAAATTCATTTTTGGACAAAAGTAGCGCTTACCTAAGCCTACCTCTTTATACTTGATCTAGAGAGGTAAATGTTGGGTGTTAGGCTCGCAGCCCCTCTTTGCGGAGTATTCGTATTACACGACCAGCAGAACTTAGAATCTTAGAGCTTGCTGAAGTCAAATAAAAAGCTGAAGATCGGTTGCTCCGCTTTAGATTATTCCTCAAAAATTCGTAACATATTAGTGTATTTAAGCTTTCAGACATCCCGCGTTCGCATTGGCATCTTCGAATGTCCAAATTTCCACATTCGCAACGTCGCCAATACACAAAGTAACCAAACTGATATCAAAGCACTGTTGCATACTTTTGGGCGCTATAGAACTTTACCTTTTATTTATGTATATTTGTATGCGCGCATATATTCTGGGGACCATATTAAATCTGTGGTTTATTAGATTTTAATAATTCATATGTGATGTGCAAAGGCACACATTCATAGATAATTGCACGTACACGTACACACATACACTTATATGAACGCTTTCATAAGACGGTTCATTTACTTTGCCTTAGCTCAATTTCTGCTAAGTATTTATTATATCTACAAACTTCAAAGTTACAGCTCGTCTTTTATCTAAGCGCTCACAGTCACTGAAGCAGCATAAGAAAACTAAAACAGCAATATAGTTAAGGCAAAATCAACAAATACAACAACAACAACTAAAGTCGTATAAAATACAACACCTTCGGGAGCGTTTGTTCTTGCCAAATAGAGGAAGTGTTGCGCCAAACGCACATAGAAGATGTGATGCAAGTTCATGCAGGAATTGAGTTAAAAATCATATTCGCTGAAAGAACCGACGTAGTATGTACAGATATGTGGAAGTAAATATTATGTATGTTGTCTGTTTGGTGAGTATTTGTGCGGGTGGATATTGAAAAAATATCACTTATGGGAATTGATTTGAGTTACTACCGTGAAAACAGATATGGGTATGTATGTATGTATTTCTAAATCTAACTTTTTAAAACCATGTAAAAACAAGTAGGGAAAGCTGAGTTCGGGTGTAACCGAACATTACATACTCAGCTGCCAAATTACAGCTTGCAAAACTTTTAAATTACCTTCTTTGAAAAGTGGGCGGTGCCACGCTAATTGTCCAAAATTTTAAGAATTTCCTATTCTGCGCCATAAGGTCAACCCACCTACCAAGTTTCATCGCTTTATCCGTCTTTGGTAATGAATTATCGCACCTTTTTGGTTTTCGAAATTTTCGATATCGAAAATGTATCCGTGGTTATAGTCTGATTTCGTTCATTTTAAATAGCGATCTGAGATGAGTGTCCAGGTTCTTACATACCAAATTTCATTAAGATACCTCAAAATTTACTCAAGGTATCGTGTTTACGGACAGACGGACGAACGGACGGACGGAAGGACATGGCTAAATGAATTTTTTTCGCCCACATCATTTTGATATATAGAGGTCTATATATAGCTCGATTAGTTTGTGCCGTTACGGGGTACCGTTATGCGAACAAAATTAATATACTCTGTGAGCTCTGCTCAGCTGAGTATAAAAACAAAAAATTATATGTATGAAAGAGTGGCCTAAAAATCTGTCTGGGAGGGATTCAGTATTAAGATTTTCCCACAATATCTCGGCCTCGAGCATGAAGCCAGATAACGAAGATGGCAGCGTTTCGGCATACGACACACATTGCTATAAGTTTCCGGTTCCTTCGGGACAAAGATGAGTACGTGACAACAAATCTTTAAAGGACATCCAGTTCGTAGTTGCAGAATCTGGCCCAACAAAGGCTTGGTTGGTCTGGAGGTTGTCCCTTTGTGTTACCAATTCGCAACAGTAAGCCCAATGAAGAAGCGAATTTGTCCAGAATGGCCACCTACTCTGACAACATCAAAACACTTTATTAACGTTCAACCATACAAATACAAAACGCTCTTAAATGTTCTATATATGGATCTCTCCGGCCGCCGTGGTGTGATGGTAGCGTGCTCGGCCTACCACACTGAAGATCACTGGCTTACGCCCGGGCAAAAGCAACATCAAAAATTTTAGAAACTATTTTGATTTTTTTTTCATTTTGAAGTAAATTTTCCTAAGCAGGGTCCCCCTCGGCAGTGTTTTGCAAGTACTCCGAGTGTATTTCTGCCATAAAAAGCTTCTCAATAAGAATTCATCTGCCTTGCAGATACCGTTCGGAGTGGGCAAAAAAAAAGTAGGTCCCGTCCCGCCAACTTGTAGTAAAAATTAAAAGGAGCTCGACGCAAATTGGAAGAGTAGCTTGGCTTAAAATCTCTTCGGAGGTTAATTAATTTTTTCAAATGAATCTTTCCATGGAGAACTTGTTTTTTTCTTAACTTACGGAAACATTGGTTTACTTTGGTAATTTTATTTTAATTTATTGGTTTTTTTATTGATTTCTAAAATATTATGCAAAGTGAGTATTTAAATTTATTAGATAACTTTTCTTTTATCGTTTTAGGGTAATAACTTGGTAAAATTTGTTATGCATAATCCGTTAGCATGGCAAGGTGGCCAGGAAAACGCCTGTTTTTTTTAAATAAAATTTTACGCTAAAAAGGGTAAATTTGGCAATCATATTTTATGCATAGGCAGTAGTGCGCGTCGCTGATAGCGTTTTAACCAAATCGGACCAATTTTCGACATGAACAATAAAAGTCCTAGACAGTCTAAAATAAGTTAAAAGAAACGCGCCAAAAGCCGGGCGACCGCAAACGACAAAAATCGGCTGCGGCATATTTATCTAGACCCCGTTTTATAGAAAAAATTATGTTTTAAACACTACGGACATATTCGGTCTATGCGAGGTCCTTATGGACCGGCCAGTTGACCTAACACCCTGTTTTACTGTATGAATCGATGTGTTCTAGGTTAAATGAGGGGAAAAATTGCAAGTCCCGCTTTAACTTCTGCTTATATCTTTTACCATTTTTACCGCCTACCGTTCGTATAAGAGCTGTGAATCTACGATAAGTGGAGACATTACCACAGAAACCAGTAAATACTTGCCAAACTTTTCGCGGTAATAAAAATAATAACACCAAAACCCAATAAACCACAATCCCGCCTAACCGACAAGAGGGACGCATCCGCATGACGTACGGATTTACATAAATTAATTTTAATTTAATTCGAAAAACTTTTGAAATTACTTTATAATATGCTTTTGATACTACTTTATCACTAAATACTTGTCTCAAAAATATATGGTGTACTAAATAAAAAAATAAAAAATATTTTCTTGTATAACTCTTGCAGTCAAAAAAACTACTCACCTCACTTGAATATAGCAGAACTCTCTTCTTGAAACTAAGCTTCCCGCGATTTTTTTAACCCTTTTCACTGCACACACTGACATACATATGTACATTCTTTATGTAGAGCTACACTACCCTTATATTGTAACGAATTTTATGCAATTCCGCTGATTTGCAACCTTCTGCAACGTTCGAATCACTAAACTATTGAATAAATAACTCCACAATTCAATAATGCAAAATGGCCTTTATTAAAGTACTTCACAATAACACTTCTACTGCCCAACAGATAGCGTGCTTAAATCAAAACTGATTCGTCGTGCCTCAGCTGCTGCTTTTACACTCTGTGGCTTCCTCGTTGACATTTCTAGAATTTGCTACTTGTTTACCAGCTATTAATTTCACAGCTATAACTACAGATGCACGATTTTTATAGCTTCTCGCATAGCCCGATGCGCGTGTATATGTGAGTGATATTTCCACAGACGATTGCCTACTTTTGGGAGTATCTCAGATAAGATATATGCATGTGTTTGTGCGTCTCTCTCCGCTGCGTGTACGTACATATGTGTAGACAAAATGATTGATTCGTTTATGTAGATACAAGTGACTGCCTGCTTTATTGTTTGCTGTGGCTTCATTTACTTAGCATCAGACTAGTGATGTAGGTATCACTTAGTGTCACTAATATTCGTCACACCGCCCTCCACCTAAGTCTGATCGTCCCGATCAGACAAATCTCTCGATCTAACTGCTGCTAGCCTCTCCAAATGAACCACTCTTCTATTTCGTGGTTTCCCAATTGTTTGTATGCGGTAGATGACATCACTGATCCTCTTCACAACTCTGCACGGGCCTTCCCAACTGCACCAAAATTTGGATGGAACACCTTTCCGCCGGTGAGGGTTGTATAGCAGTACCAAATCTCCCTCCAAGAAACCTTCCGAATTATAGTTCTTGTCGTAACTAGTTTCAGCCTACTCATTACCCTGGGCCGCTCCCTCACACTCTGTTCTTTGGCCAATGAAATACTTCACAGAGCTTGTGCTTGACGGATTGGCTTCGCATAATCAGTATCGTTCCCACGTTTCACAACAGTAGTGCGCCCTGACTTGAAACTACCCTCGCATTCCTTCTGGGAAATTGTTTCCTTCGTTTTTGGGCGTCCCTTTGGTTTTGTCAATGCCAGTGTTTCTCTCGCAAGTACTTTTGATTTCGCTTATTTGGCCCATTCGATCCATCAACCTTTACCTTTGACTTTCGTGGTCTTTGTCGAGTCTTCTCCACCATTACTCGATTACTGCTGAATCCTTTCTTCAAACTAAAGTTAGGTGGTATATCCTGGTTCTTATAGTGCATATTCCTTCTTTGCATGTCGATCCTGATGTCATGGTCAACTAAGAAGTCCACTCCCAATATGACTTCATCAACAATCTCTGCCACAATGAAGTTGTGTAGAACCATGACCTCTCCAATTAAGAGTTCACATACCACTTCTCCCTGGACTTGGTTACACTCGCCAGTAATTGTACGCAATCTTGCTCCAGGTAATGGCTCTACTCTCCTGTTGACCAAATCAGATCGGATCAAGGAATGAGATGCGCCCGTATCGACAGTCAGTACACGTTCTTTGCCATCCACATTCCCTCTGCCGGTAAGACTGCTTGATTTTCATCCAATTTGCGAGATAGATATCACAGGACATTCCACAGCTGGAGCTAGCTCTCGATCTTTAAATCTGGCACGCTCTTGCTCAGCTTTGCGTTTACGGCCACTCATAGGGCAACTACCAAGAGCGGTGCTGCAATGACGTGCAATGTGACCTGGGTTACCGCACTTGAAACACTTAATAACTCCGTCATTTTTCTGTTGTGATCCCCTTCAGCGCCTCCAATATTGTGTTCACCCAGTCTGGTCTTTCCACTTCCACACGGCGTGCTTTGAAAACTGGCTTACACAGAAGCGACGCTGTTTCCTGAATCAGAGCATGTGATACCGTTTCTGCGAATGTGGGTTTTGGGTTTGCATATGTCGCTCGCTTCGTTTCTACGTCCCGTATGCCATTTATAAAACTCTGGATTTTTACCCCCTCGATGTACTGCACGGGCTGCGTCCGAATTTTCCAAATGAGCCAACCTTTCAACATCCGAAGCAAACTCCTGCAATGTCTCATTTGCTTTTTGGTAACGGTTTTGCAACTCAATTTGGTATATCTGTTTTCCATGCTCGCTTCCATAACGTCTCTCGACAGCGGCCATCAATGCTTCATAGTTGTTCCGCTCTCCTTCGGGAATCGTTTGTAGGATTTCGGCTTCTGGCCCTTTCAATGCTACGAATAGAGCTGCAACTTTATCCTCAGCATTCCAGTTGTTCACTGCTGCGGTCTTCTCAAACTGAATCTTAAACACTGGAAGGGAACAGAGCCCTCAAAAGATTGAGTTTTTACCTTCGCATTGCTTGCTGAAACAACTGGGCGATTTAGTTGAAGCTCCTGTATACGACCTCTTAAAGCATCTACCTCAGCCTCGATTTTGTTCTCAAACAGTAAAATTTTCGTAACCTAGGCCCCCAGCTTCGATGATATGCGGGCCTCCTGCGCTTTCAACTGCTCAGCCAACTGAGATGTCATATATGTCTTCTGTTCTTCTAGTTGAGATGACATTTGCGACGACATTTCTGAAATGTGTGCCTCCTGTGCTTCAAACTTGGATGTTATACGTGTCTCCTGGGATTCCAGATGGGATACCATATACGTCTTATGTTCCTCGAGTCGTGATGCCATATATGTCTTCTGTTCTTCCAGTTGAGATGACATTTGCGACGACATTGATGTTACTGTTGATGTTTGTGAAGATATGCAGCCAATATCATGTTCAAGTCTGTGCTGGTAACTGTCTGCGATGTTTTTGTTTTCCTCTTCAATTTTTTGATGTTGATTCTTCCACATCAGGATACAAGACCTACTCGTCCACATTAATTCCTTCCAATTCCATAGCCTCTCGTAGTCGTGCCTGAAGTTCGAGTTTATTGCCGGGATCTTCAACTTTCTCAGTGCGGATCTTCATTCACTCCACTTTGCCATTGGGCTCTCCAATCGTCGGTCCGCAAAAGGTGCCACAAGTGCATCCACGACAGACTGGTCAGAGCTCTGAGATATACCCGGGAAGCTGAGCCGATGGGACCGTGCAAATGAACGAGTCATAAACTCCTCAACATCTCGCGATACTATGTGAGCCTCATGAGAAAGTTCATGATAAGCGATACCATCCGCTAGTCCAGGGATATATATGTATATACGTCAAAGACGTAAGCGGCACCAGACAGTTCCGCGCCGTATCGACATAAAGACGGCACAACTCATAAGCAAGTCAATGTTTGGTTGTGTCCTGACAGGATTGTTATTTGTTGGGAATAATCAATGAATTATTTTTTATTAGCAACCCTTTGTCCTTCACAAATTGAAAGGAAGTTTTAAATTTCAAAAAAATCTTTTCGTATGTTGTTCACAGTAGGTGCTGAGCCGCAATGAAACTATTAGCCTATACAGTGCCACGGATCTTGATGCCGGAAAGGCAGAGAAAGTTCTTGCAAAGGTGTCTCTGCGGTACTAACCAGGCACTTGCCCACTGGTGTTGAAAAAAAATCTCAGGTATTGGCTGCAATTTTTCTGGCGGGGAAAAGTCTGTGCCGTTCTAGGCGTCTTCGAAACCCTTTTATTTCACGTCCTAATCCATTTGCGAGAAATCAAAAAAAAAGACGGGAGTTGCACATGATCTATCAAGCAGGAAAGCTGTGAACAAAAGCTTGCGGCTGCAAAATTTCTGAGATCATGTGCATATTCTACGACGTTAGACACGCTCATATCTCTAAAGACAGAAGACCTAAAGCCGATAATGGGCATACTAACTAGACACTGCCTTTTAGTGTCACACGCTTAAAAGTAGGGCCTCGTCAATAACAGCAGATGTAGGAAGTGCGAGCTGCAGAAAGAAACGGCGCTCGCGAGGTCAAAGCTCAAGCTACTAGGGGCTCCAAAGTTGCTAGATATTGCGATATAGCTTGGTCCACCTAATTGGAGTTCAGTTGACTCCAGTCACAAATTCTCAAGACTTTGTCAATGCGTTCCTTGTGTTATTGAATGATTCTCCAAATTTTTAATAAAGAATGCCAGCTCATTGAATTGTCTCAATTACACCGTTAGTATTTTTCCCCTCTATCTAAAATTTGATTTCATCTCATAATCACGTTGCCATAGCAATAACAAATATAAGTTATTGTCCGTAATAAAGATTAGATTTGCGTCCGCATAACCACTACCATCATGATCGATGCTGTCATTATCAAAAATAAAAAAATAAATAAATGTAAGGCGCGATAACCTCCAAAGAGATTTAGCCGAGCTTCTCTTCCAATTTGCGTCGTGCTCCTCTTGATTTTCCCTACAAATGGGCCGGACGGGACCTACATGTTTTATACCGACTCTGAACGGCATCTGCAAGGCAGATGAGTTTTCACTGAGAGCTTTTCATGGCAGAAGTACACTCGGAGCACTTGCCAAACACTGCTGAGGGGCGACCCCGCTTAGAAAAATTTTCTTCTAATTGAAAAACCTTATTTCTAAAATTTTCATGTTAGTTTGCCCGGGGTGCGGACCCATATATTTGCGTTTCGCATTTTCGACAAATTTTCTCGAATTCTAGAAATGTTCTTTTTCTTGCTCTTTTTAGCAAAAATTTCAAACTTCTTTGTTGGTACGCATTGTTTGTTGTTGCTGACTAATTTACCATTTTAAATTGTTATTGCATGACGAACGAGAGTACAATGAACACATTTCCGCTTGCAACGACAGCGAAAAAGTCTAAGACGATGACAACAACAATGGCAATGATGATAATTTCTTTGTTGCGCTTTTGCCTTCAAAGCTCCATTCAGCTGCTATCGATACGACAAGGAAGAGCATGGCAAACTGCCAGTCACTTACCCACCTGCTGCTGTTTCTTGTGTAAGCTCCATTGCGTCAGCGTTATTACCTTTCCAAAGGCAATAAAATTTATTAAAATTATATTTTGTTGCGCCAAAAATATTGTCGAAGTTTGGTTTTCTTACAAACACACTTGCATATACAGTAAGACCGCGTTAAAATGGGCACATACAATTTCAAGAGTTTGATTTAAGAGAAATGGGACTGAATTTTTATATAGAAATGGTGTTTTCTGCGTTTACCAAGACCACCAAGGAGGTTAAGTGTTCTTCCACCTGCTTTTCACAACTCAATTGAGGCCTTCCCGAAATCCCTCATAGACTCAAATTTATTTCCATCAACAATGACGTGGCTGATAAGGTGCGCATGTGCCAATCCTTTCTTGGATGGCAGCAAGTACCTCGTCTTGTTTCCATGTACCACAAAACCCACCGTTTTGCCCCTATATCCAATCCAGATAAGGCGGAACTCAAGGCGCGTTTGTTAAGGCCAATCATATCAATGTCATCAGCATACGCCAATAACTTTACGCTAGTAGTCATATTGAAACAAAACCGAGAGGTCAGGCTTGTACCTTAATGGCACTTGTTACCGAAACGTGCGAGATCTATGTCCGGCAAAGGACCATCAACATGGATAACACTTCCCAAAACCGTGGGGGAGTGTCTATATAACTACAACAACAACAACCGACTAGACGCGATGATAGTGTTGCTTTTTATTATTATTTCAAGCCTGAGGATGGGCTCCTAAGCCTATTAGCTATACATACATATAGCGTTGTTTGCATATTAGCTGTCAAATTAGATCGTGATAGGAAGGAAATTGCCTGAGATTATGCATCCTGCGGTGGCGTAAGTCTGCCAGTAAAAGGTTTCTTTGTAAATACATGCCGCTGTCAACAGCTGAGCCAGTCCCACATTTTCCTATAGCCTAAAGATTATCCACGAGACTTAACACCAGTGAAGAGAACTAGTGTACTAAGTGTGGCATTAGGCTATATCTTGTCCATTGCAATCCTGTGGTCAAAGTGAGCACCGATCACTGTCCTAATTCCGAGTTGTTTTACTTCACCTCAGACATTAATCCCGACTACGTTTTTGAAACGTGGCCTAGAGAGAGATTGTAGCATTACAGGACAGAAACTGCTGCTCTTTGCTGCATAGATTATTACCGATATATTTCACCTCCCTGCAAAGGTGTGGTGCATAAGCTTAACCTTCCTTCGCCTTGTGAGCAGCATCCTCTCTGCATTGATCAACAATTTTTAGGGGCATTTTGCAGAAGGTCGCCTCACCCACGGCTGTCGGAAGAGTTTTACCAAAGATTGATGTACGTCAAAAATATTTCTAAACTCAATCGAACTCGATGGGGATAACGTAGAGAGCAGTTTCCGTGGACTTTTCTTTATGACACGATTGCTGAAGAGCTAGAGAGGTACACCGCATGCAATGAATAGAATATTTAGGGTCTTTAGAAGAATGATAGCTCTTTGTGGTCACATAGCGAGTCCTGTTTCCTGTAAGTATAAATACCAATGTAGCCCACGTTCTTTCTATCGGAACATGATTGAGGCATAAACAGGCGTCATAGATCGAACTAAGTAAAGTTTAGCGCTTCATATGGCGCACGGGTATCGGAGGCTCGAAGTGGTTTAACGACTTTAAGAGCTGCTACTAGGCTGCGGTAAGTTTACTAAATGTCTAGTGTGTTCCTAGTGTTCCAAAACTGAAATGATAACTGAATAGGAGGGCACGGCCGTTAAGGCTGGAATGTGTGTATTCGAAGCTAAGTTTTTTTCCGAATCCACTGAAAGAAGCCTCAACTCATGGGCTATGGTTCTGCTAATGTAATTATTTTCCGTACGTATTATCGCAAATTATAATGGTCTACGCGCCGAAAAGCAGCGTGTACTTAACTGTCGACCTATCTTTTGAAGGAATTCGTCAAGAAAATTTTCAAAAACAATGATTTAGAAAATGTATATTACTCTTCGAAGGAGTTTAGGCAAACTGGATCCTCGATCACCACAGCACTTGAAACAACTCGACGTTTGAGGTGTTAGCTCGTCTTAAAGATGTTAAATCGTTTCCTACCAACGGAGTGGGGTCCGCCCTCTTCGTCTGCTTCATATACGGGCTCCAATAAGAATATTTTTTTGCCCGGTTCATCATCTTTCATTCGCCAATGCAGCCGCTATGTTGGTGTCTGCATAAAGCTCGTACAGCTCATCATTAAATATCCTTCTATAATCGCTTCGGCGATGCGTAGAGGCCCATAAATATGTTAAACGCTTGCAGAGCCGCGCTCATCTGATCTTGTCATGGCCCAGGCTACTGCACCATACAGCAGTATGGGTACGATAAGCGACTTGTAGAGCATGATCCTAGTTTGCCGGGAGAGAACTTTACTTTTCAATTGCCAACAGAGTTTGAAGTAGAAACTACATCATTATAAAACAAAAACCTTCTCTGCCCTAAAAAAGAAACTATCTAAGAGAGGTACGGTTAATAGAGCTTACTGTATATACAGATGTTTTGCATACTTTTCAGCGCAGAGGCACTTCCTGGTTATTACGTACCCCACCGCAACCAAACAGCAGTCTAGAAAGTTGCTCATCTTTAGTGCGTGCTGCAAGAGATTCACAACGACACGTCAAGTAAGTAGTAAATCAGCGCTCGATGACATTAAAATAAAATTTTAATGCTGCCACCAGCATCACCACAACACACTGTGCACTGTGATTGCATATGTGCCCCTTAAAGTATGCTATCATCTCGTTGGTAGCACATAATTTTCACCTTGGCTACACACTTTCAATGAAATTTTATGTTGAAATTTATTCGAATTTTATCAAAGAATGGTTCATTTGCACGGAAATAATTGTAAATATTTGATATGCTGATACGCGCACAACAAAAAAGGTAATACAAATAAAATTGAAATTTGTTTGCATACTTTTAGGAGGGCGTTAAATGTGATATGTGTGTGTGTTGTGTAAAAGAGATAAAAGTCAGCGAGGAAATTGATACATAAGTCATTTTTATTGGCGTGGCAAGCGGAAATGGCGTATATTGGCAGCAAAATTTAATGACGCATGAGGCGTGGCTCCGCCGCAAAGTATGCAACAAAATGTTGAACTCATTTTTCAATAATAACTTTAAGTGGGTATAAATTTTAGAAAAACATTAAAGTCTGTTTGTATTAATGTCTGCATGTCTGTCTGTATGCGTCAATGCTCATAAGTTAATGCTCGCCTATCCCAACTCCCGAGTCTCCCTCACCCCCTTACGTGAGTGATAAATTTCTTGCCATCTTCTTATCCGCAACACGCTCATTGATTGCGGCGTAATTTAATATGGTGTTTTTTTTTCAGCGCTCCCAACGCGCTCCGTGTAAAGTAAAAAATTACAAATTTTAATTATCAAATGCGTTAATGACAATAAGTGGGATGCAAGAACAACACCACAGCTCCCTTTTGGTAAACACAAAGTTTTTTTTTAGTAATTCACCATAATTTTAATATTTATTTTTTCCCACTTTTTCTATATTTCTTCTGTCTTTTATACATTTTTTTCTAACAAAATTTATGATATAAAATGCGTGTACGTCCACTCTCTGATTTACACACAGTACGTTCTTCGGCACACATATATACAAAAAAACACACCCCTGTAGGAAATTGAACTAAGTAGATGAGCGTGCGCTACGAAATTTCCAGGATCATCTGCAAATCCTAGCATTAGATATACCACAAAGTTGCTCATATGTCTAAAGAGAGAAGACTTACGGCCCACGATGGGCAAAGTAACTGAACACTACCTCCTGGCGTCACATACTTATAAGTTAGGCCTCGTCTGTCTATGTGTGGTCTCACCTGACCAGAATAAGCATACTTGGAATCAAACCTTGTCAGACCTCTGTTTCGAGCTTATTCCCCGAAGACTGGGATTACTTTTCATGAAATGGGTAGGTTAGGTTAGGGTAATGAGTAGATGTATATAATTCTACACAGCTTTTTTAAATGACACTAATTAATCAACGCCAAGCTAAGATCCAGTATCTCGCTTAGCTGACCGGAAGATATATTTTAAAGCAGAAAGCAAGTGGTCAGAGTAACTTCAAAGTTCTTACCGCTCTCGATGTCCGGTTAGCAAATTTGTGTTCATGCAAATAGCTATCGTCAAAGTTAGCAGTCATGCCACTTTGTAGGGGACTATTTAGATCCTGAAATATTTGAAGCCAATCAATTAAGGCTAATCTTTTCTTCCAATTGCTGGTGTGCTACTTTTAATTTATTCTACAAATTGGTAGAGCGTTTGCGCTTTATTTTTCTCCGAACGGCGTCTGTTAAAACAGATGAAGTTTTGTTAAGAAACCTTTCAAGCCAGCAAAAAGCGCGGAGGGCGTTCGAAAACAATGCATTACTCTCACAAAATCTCTATATATGTGACCTCCCATTGGAAGATGCTGCAAGGGTTGGAAATCCTTTACTCGTAGGCAGAATACTTACTCCCTAACCATCACCTTATAAATTGTGACTTTTTAAGACGAGTTAGTATGCTTGAAATAACGTCAAAATGTATTCCTCCGCAGTACAAATTATTCGACTCAATATTTCGCGGAAGCTAATATCGTCTGTCCATCAAGAGGGGCAGCTACAGCGGGCTTTTGGCGTTATATACATATAGTCAACAATACCATAGCCCTTTGCTGTCCATGGAAGAACTCAGTTGGTACCACTATTTAAGAGGTTTTAAAGTCTGGAATGTCCGGGCTCCTGAAAGGGAAAGTGGGCCTGGATGGCGAATTTTATGTTTAGTACAAACTCTTACTTCACCCCCCCCCCTCCTCTGCGGTGGTCATATAAAGAAAGAAAGCTCCACCTTGGCCAGACGGATGCGAAGGGATGTCTACGCAAAGACAACTTATAGAAGTACAAGCAAAGAGTGCCATCAAGAAGGTACTATTGCAGCAAACAGCTAATAAAATGTCTACTCTACTCCCGTAGCTCCTCTCTAAAAGACATCCATAACCCTGCTAAGGATGGCATTTGGTCTGATACATCTTGAAAGAACAAATATAAATGTCGTCCAACCTTGGAGAGGAAAGGCATTTCCCCAAGGCGTTCCTTGCATACGAGCATAAAGCGTAGTGGAAGGAAGCGGTAGCGTGCCCCGAAAATGGCAGAGAGTCGTCTAGTTAGAAACAGGAAAAGTTATACCGAGAGAATTGAGTATTGGAGGTGAAATCTTACCTTGTTATATAACAAAAATCAGAGGATGATATACAATTATTTGACCAAAGTTCAGTGTGTATTTAGCTTCTTATGTTTTAACAGCTTGACCGATCGAATATACGAATCATCAATCGAGAATGATGGCAACTGTATGTAAAACTGATGCTGCTCTACTGCTTTAGAAATATTTTATCCGATCCTTGCTTTGTAGCCTTAAGTGAAAGGTTAAAGGTTGTTTTGTTAGCGATAGTGAATAGCTATCGTCGAGTTTCGGTTTGTTATCGCCCAGTTATCAGAGGCTCATTCTAATTGTTAAAACTGCGATATGAAATCTATAACTTTTCGATATCGAATCGATAACTTTTAGATAGCAAATCCAAAACTTGTATCGATAACTTCTAGAGAAAAACGATACGTTTTCGATAAATTTTATGGTAACAAATCGACAATACTTAAAAACCAATATCACGTCGATAAAAAATCGGTAACTCATTGATAACCTTTGCCATCGATAGCAAATTTGTAACACTTTAATAATAAATCGATAACTCGTCTTTGTCCGTCGATAACAATTGAGACCACGCTTAGGCAGCAAAGATGTTTACCCATTGAAAATTTCTTTACATGTGATTTTATAACGGAAGAAAGGTAGTCCTTATTTTTTTACTCACGAATGAAGAACTAAACCTCGTTCTGGCCCTTTCAACTATGGACTTGGCAGATTTCCTGACTGCATCCTTCCATTTAAAACAGTTCCCTCAATGGGGTTACTTGGATTTCCGTAGGGAATTTCGTATTCTTTAGAAAGAGCTATCGGTAGCGACCTAAAAGATTAGGAAACTGTAAATAAGTTTGTTTCTGAGTTTGGCACTTTTTCCTGCAGCCCACTACACATAAGTATGTACCTATATATATACCCGATACTCACCCTCCACCCTTCTATATATACTCATCTTTTAAGTGATTTTCTTCACTTTGGCGTTACCTATAATTAATATTAAAAACTCCCAAAGCGCGTAAATTTTAACATGCTTCGCTTGATATGGCAGCGGTTTGTTGTTGGTTTATGTAAGAAAAAAATGAAAATATAAATCTTAAAATTTTTTCTTATTCAATGATATTTGCTTTTGCTACTCACAAGCTTTTCAAGTCTTTATTAAGATATCCCTTAGCATAAGGGCTATCAGCTTCCGTCCTGCACCCTCTTGTTAAACACATTTTTTTTTCAATTAGACATCTGTGAGCTACTTACAACTCCTTCATATATCGAGTACACGTTCCTTGTTTTATATCTACTTATGTACATATATATTCCTTAGTATTCTGGCTTATAAATCTCTATCCATAATAGAAGCTTTGGAGCGAAAGAGACATTCATACCTTTGTGTTCATATGAACATGCTGGATATTGTCTTAGGTTTAAGCATACATATTCCAATTACATTGGTAACCATTCTCAAACCCTGCCGTTTTCTACCCGGAATTGAGATGGCCTCTATTCTTTCCTTAAGAGGTCTTTACTTATTACAAGAAAGATTGCGAACAACGGACCAACTTTTGATCCCAGTATAGAAAAAGGCATTTTATTCCGATGTATTAGCTTAGTCGGCCCTAATATCTGTAGTCGTAGCCCGATGATCTTAGTACGCGAACCCAGAAGTGCTTAAAAGCTTGTTTCTAAATTTTGATGTCGATTTGCCTGGGACTTGAATCCAAGATCTTCGGTGTGGTAGATGGGGCACACTATCACCACACCACAGCGGACGCTATAGTCGACAATTGCTAATCAGTAATCCGAACTGACCGAATTGGAGCGGTTGAGAACTAGTCATGGCGAAACTACATCCGTAATGATAATGAGTTGAACTCATTTGTTGAACATCGAGTCCAAACTAGTCAGTAGTATTTTTCTTTTTTTTGCGTGAGGGCTGATGCTAATGCACCATAATTGATGCCGTCGCAGCAACCGTGTGTCCGTAGACTATAAAACAACCCCAGTTTTGGAACCGTCGCCCCCCGCGGGGTACCACTTTTGCATTACTTCAGGGTGGCGTTCCATATTTCTGATATTATAAGAGCCTACTGTTGTCCCTGCGTCCAGGTTCCCGCTATTTGCTCTGCGTGTCGATTTAATCGCCGCTGCTTCGCCTGCACATTTCTCTGCGCTCCCTAGCGGCATCCATCGGACGGGTCATGACTATAAATGCCATTTTGCTCACTGCAGTCCAGCATTCCTCCTTGCACATTTCTGATATTAAATTTCTCGTGGTAGGTTCCTCCTCAAAAATTCTATGCAAGTTGAGTCTTTCCTCGTGAAAAAGGGGGCAGTGGAACATGACGTTCTCTGCGTTTTCTAACTCCGTGGTACACCTTGGACAAAGAGGATCTTCCTACGCTTCCATAAATACTCTTTAAAGCCGCCATGTCCATTCAGTATCTACGTGAGATGGTAGTTCAGTTCGCGTGCTTCCGCCCATTCCTTTGAGCTAGGTTCCAAACTAACGTGAAGGTTCAACGTTCTTTACTCGAGGCCCCCCACCATTCTTGCCACTTAGCTATAGTTGTGTCCTATAAATAGTCTGCTTTAGTCAAACATTCTGTAGGATAGTGAAATATGATTCAACCTTGTTTTAAAGGCTTGGTATGAATAGTTATTCTAATTCGTTAGGCAAAGTAAAAAATTTTTGAAAAAGAGCGCCTAGCCTTTTGGCGTAGCTTCCTTTGAAACTGTACTTACACAAAATCGAGGCAGTATCCTGCGTTAGAGCATGCGATACTATTTCCGCGAATGTTGGTTTTCGGTTTTCGTATCTCGCCCACTTTATTTCGACATTCCTCATTCCCCTAATAACGCTCTGAATTTTTACTCTCTCGATTTATTCCACGGATGCCTTCGGATTGCAATATGTGCTAGTATCGATGTCCGCCGAAAGCTTCTGTAGTGTTTCATTTGGCCTTTGGAATCGGTTCTGTAACACTATTTGGTATATCTTTGCCTATGCTTGCTGCTACATCGCATCTCTATGTCTCTGTTGTTGTTGTGCAGCATTTACTAGCCACAAAGTGATGTATTGAAATTGCTAATACTCGCCACAATTTTTTGTATTTTAACACTTCATTCAGCCACAAATACTTGATTGAGAAATATTAGTTCAGGCCCTAGCTATGCAAACAAACGGCAATTCACAAGGTCTCCTATTGGCCATATGTGTTCTGCTTTATTTAAATTTTATATTGGAAACCATGAAAACGACTTCATCGTGGACAAAGCAAGTGTGATATCTTATCCGTCAACTGCCTGACAGAATGTTTAAGATGACTACTTTTTCACGTTTTGGCCGCCGGACGGCCGGATATCTTCAGCGGGTGATAGAATGAGATACAGGATGAGGCCACGATAGTCACTTTAAAAGTCAGGTGACCGGTTCTATTTGTAATTTTGACGTCTATGCCGAAGATATCACACTTTTCTTTTCGCCAATAAACAGCTCAAATCTTTAAATTTTACATGAATACCACACTCTTGTGAATTGCCCATATGTTTTTGTGAAGAAATTTCATGGTTCAACTAATACAGGTTGGCTCATTTGTAAAGCAACAAAATATGTCTGTTAAAATTGTCAAAATCTGTGTATTGGTGTTGGTGCGAATGGTATGGAATGGAAACATAAAACTTAGCAGTTTTTGTATGTGTAAGTAAAATGTTGCCAATTTGTTGGTTTCAATTTGAATTTGCCCTCTCCTTTTGACAATCCCTTCGACCATGCAATGACATAAATAAAATCAGCTGATGAGATGAGCCAACCTGTACATAATTGAAGCATGAGAAATTTAACTGTCACTGACATTTGAAAACAGTGTTGCCTTTGAGCTTTTTCCATCATTCCTCTACATACTGAAATGTGCCTTTTACTCACTCGCGCCACGAACATTGCCTATCCTATGCGCGTTCCGGATGTCTGCACTTGGCAGCGCTAAATGCATTTATTTAGTGCAACTTCCGGTCAACAAAAGTTTTTATAATTATAAATTAGTGGGAACGAGATTGGTGACTACGCATTAGATATTCTTATAAAAGAAAAATAATTAAAAGTGCGAATTACAAAGGATGCGAAACGGATTCTATTTGCAGATAAAGTGAGAAAGGTTGATAAGCTTTGAGTGTATTTTCATATCTTTTTCATTGTTTTCTTTGTTAATTAACATTCAAATTAAAGAGGGTAAAAATCATGAAAAAAAATTGTAAAAATAATAAATTACTTACTTTTAATAGATTTATATGCGGCTGGTTAATATCAGTATGGGTATGCAAATGTTAATTTAGATTTATAGAGCGCAGCAGAAATAAATAAATATTTATTAAAGCCATGTTTTAAAATTTCTTCAAGTTTTTAAAAAAAAATCTGTTCTTGAAATTTTTGGTCGGGAGTTTTCGTATGCATTTCAACATTTACCATGTATATGTTATCCTAGACTTATACCAGAAGAGCTTGGGTTACGTTACCTCTATTGAACTGATGAGAAACCATGAAGTGGATGAAAACGTATGGGCGTTTTCACTATCTTCTGTTAGTTATTTCTTCCTGTTAGTTATTTCTTTCTAAACGTATGGGCGTTTTCACTATCTTTCTAAATGTTCCGCGGTGATAGCATGCTGTACCTACAACACTGAATGTCCTGGTTTTAAGTCACGGGCAAAACAACATCAAACAATTTAGAAAAAAGTTTTTCTAAGCGGGATCAACTTTCGTCAATGGCTTGGCAAATACTTTCACCGTTTTTCTACCATGAAAAACTTCTCAGTGAAAATTCATCTGCCTGGCGGTTGCTGTAGGTCCGAAGCTAAAAAGAAGCACCAAGCAAACTAGAGGAGAAGCTCGGTATAAATATCCTCGAAGGTTAATAGCAAAAGTCAGCTGTTTTCTTGGTTTTCATCTATTCAGAATAGATATGCTTTACAAAATATTATCAACTAACAATTTAGCTGGGAGTTGGTTACCCTGTGCTGGTGAAAACGGATATATCAAATGATGCTATACAAAGGATTGCTTTGCTCTATTTAAATTCTAACTGCACTAGATATGGTGAAAACAGCCCTTATTGTCAAGCTAACTCTGGATTATAATGAAGATAGCGACAGCACTCTGGTCAATCCAGATGTAACAGCGGTATACACATCGCAAGAAATGAAAAATTCCATACAAAAAAAGCGCTCAAGAAAAATTTCGTTTGACAAGTAGTATCCACCTTTCAAGAAAACTCATTCTGCTTCTTTTACCTTTTTCTAAAGATTTTTTAGCAAACGTCCAAAGAGGAGCCCTGATTTTGCCAAGAAATATATGTGCGTCTCATATTGAACAACGGCATACAGGGATAACAGTGAGCTTTTTGAATGGAATTTGCAATGCTGAGCACAAGTGCTCTTTGTCTTTTGTTTAAGGTATTTTCCTTTAGCTTGCGTGCATTTTCATTTCGAAAATATTAATTTTGACACATTTTCTTCTAAAACATTGCTGAATCTGACAATCGTGGATTGTAAGTGAAGTGACGCTGCTTCATAGAGAACAGTAGAAGATCTGCTTTTGCAAGGGCAAGCTGGAAACCGTCTGTTCACAGAAATCACACTTGTTCTAACTGCAAATATTCGTAACCAAGGCTTCATTTGGCTGTCGAGTTTCACAGTTCATGTTGTTGTTGTTGTGGTGATGAGTACATTCCCCGACGGCATTGGGGAGTGTTATCGAGTAGGCCGGATGCAGATCCGGTACGTTCAGGTAACAAACACCATTAACCACAACAACCCTGATCATCTCGGGAACGATTTTGTATGACCACGTGAAACCTTCTAGGCCATCTCGCCCCCTAGATCCATAAGGAACTTGGGGAGCCTCGGCTGTTAAAGATACTGGATTCGCCACGGGTAGGTGAGGTTGACAATTGGATTAGAGAAGCTATATATTACGCTGGCAACCCCTTGAAAGGGTTGCGCTATACAACCCCTTGAATCAATTTGGTATTATAGTCACCTGTTACGACAGGCATACCTGCCGCGGGTATATTCTAAGCCCCCAACCCGCTGTGTCTCTTACAGCTGATCTATATAGCTTTCACAAAACATATTGAGCATTTCAGTTTATTTCCTGCAAACAATTTCTCATTTGTATTAAATCTCATACCACATGCGAAAAGTCAGCATATGCATACCAACTCCCTTGTTTTTTTGTCAATGGCCTTGTCATTCACAGCAGGCGTCGAAATGTACAATTTCAAGTGTAATTTAATAGGAAAGTATTTCAATATACTCAAACTCTCTACAACACTTTTTTTACACACAAATGTCATTGTCACATATACTCACACCTACTTAGGTATATTTATGCATCATAACTCTATAAAAAATACAAATAGATTATTGCAATAAACATAATTATAATCGCTGCATATGATTTTTCAATCACACCACCATATCATTTGATCGCCTCTTACACCAGTACAGCAACAACACCAAACATCAGCAGTAGCCATGTGCACTCTACCCATTCCCATGCAACACTGTAAAAATAGAATGGCATTAAAAGTGCAACACTGTGCTGCATTCATAGCGTTGCCAATACATGATACCAGCAGTAAATACGTAGAAGGGTTGCCCAAATAAGTATACACATGAGATTATTTGTAGTCGGTATGAGTTGATAATGCAATCGCATAATGATAATTAAGTGGTTGCGTTACATCATCGTGTGACGTCAATGAGTTGTGTACTGAGTGGTGATTATTTGCTGCCACTGAAGTGCACATCCATATCAATGGCGTGCAAAGGCGCGGTTTGGTGTGGCAAAAACAACAACAAAAATTAAATTTTTAATATTTGTTTAGGCATGTCGGTTGTCATTAAAATTGCACACAATAATGCGATGCGCGGTGGGGTGGGGTTGCACATATTGCATTTCATTGAAAGCAGATAATGTGCATATTGTTGGCGACACTTGCAATTAAAGGAGGTGTTGGAGCGAAATATGTGAAGTGTGTGTATGAAGTGTTGGTGAAATTGATTATGGCTTTCGAGTGTTGTCATTTAAGCGCGAAATATGAAGGCTTAAAGCTGCGGGGTTGCTATTGATACTTATTGTTAAAATACCTACATATGTCGTCTTATGCTAAATTTTTCTTTTCAGGCATGGTTATGTTGAATTGATTCGTCTTTCTTATGGCCCCGATGCATACTTAATTATGTATTCACTTAACTCGAAATGGAAACGAAATCCCTAACATCTCCCTTAGGTTAGAGACACTAGCCCTAAATGTTGTTCTTATATTACCACTAATAGGTCAGCTGTTTGAGAACGAAATAAGTGACAACGTACGGACTTTCAGCTAATCAGTACCTCAACATCTTGCAGAGGGTAATGGCAGACTGTCGCCTGCTGATGCCCTACCGGTCTTCAAGTCTATATTTTCCCTGACTCTTGGCATGCCCGACTCGTGAGGTATCTATCCAGCGAATAAGTCTTGTCGCACTCAACCGTCCTCGCAAACTGCTGGTCAAAAATGCCGAAGCCATCGTCCAGAACTAAGAGCAAAATCTTATTACGCTGGGCATGGTCCTCATCGGAGTCGGAGTTCTGGGTCCAGTGGGCAACCGCCCGATTCAGGTTTCACCGTTATCGAGATAGGAGAAGCTAAGTATATCATCTGTACGCTACGTGGCACAGTACTGTGAGGGAGACTTTGCCAGAAAATCGGATCTAGGGACGAGGAAAGCCCCCTTATTCCGCTGCTTCTTTCTAATCGCCCTGACGCTGAATGCCACAAAGAGATGGCTGATATAGGCGGATAAGCGGTGAGGAAAACGCAGTAAAAAACTGGATATCCTTCCCCATGTACTCAACAACTGCCCTTCCCACTCCCCGGCCTTACAGGGACGCCACAGCAACATCCAACACAGACTGGTACGAGCACATCTGTGGAAATATCATAGTTAGGGCTCTCACGGAAATGCTGGTTTTTAAGACCTGACATCGTTATACCGGACGAAATTATGCGGCGCAATACCCATAGTCCATAAAGGAGGGATGTGCAGCTGACGGCGCATGGCTTCGTGGTCACATCTCGCGGTACTATGCGAGTCTCATAAGGATATTCATGATAAGCGATTCCACTGGTCCTGGACATATACGTGCAACACGTAAGCGCTATCACGCAGTTCTAGGCAAAGCGTTCTATGTACCTACGATGCAAGATTTACCACACGTTCGCACTCTCGGAAGGAGTAGCTTAAGACCTTCATTAGGGATCATAGGAAACAAGGCGTAATAGAAAATGTTTGGCTTCGCTGTTAAATGATATAAGTGCAAATTATTTTTTTAGTCCTAAATGTTTATTCTTTACTTAGTTACATAATTATTATTTAATCATAACTCTTATCTCGGTAGCAGAAAAAAAATTATACACACATCGATATAAAACTTACATACGTATTCTGTTATATATGCATAAGATAATAATAAAAATATTGTTTACCCACTAAAAGTACAAAAGGTATTAAGCATCGTTAATGGTTAGCTCCAGTTCGAGGCCTGTTACACCCTTTTCACTATTTTTTACCACAGCAGATAGTAAATAATCGCCATCTGGAACATCTTCTACCATAAAATCTGTATCAAGAACATAATCTTTGTAGGTGTATTTATTCTGTAAAATGAGAAAATCAAATGGCAAATTAGATATGGTAAAAAATAATTAAGTAGGTTAATATGGCACGATTAATTTTTATGACGCTATGGCAACGCAACTAAAACAGCTGTAACTTGGCAGCTACTTTAATATTTCGTCAAGAGTCAAGGTATCATGTTTGGAATAAATTAAGTTAATCTTAATCTTTTGCGTTTTCGTATAATTCATGTGGAATAAGTTAAATTGAAAAAATATTAAATATTGCAAACCTTAGGGAACGGACATGTAAACTCTTCCGGTAAGTTCGATTTCTTTACCATGCCATCGTAGGTGCTCTGTAGAGACTCTACTAACTTACAGAAAGGCTTTTCAACCTGAAACACAATTGGGCCACGTCGTTTACTCTCACGATCGTACTTGTAAATTTGTAATTGCACCTGTATGAAAAAAGAGGTAATATAAGAATTCTGTACCAGAAAATGATTTTCTTATTACCTTTTGTTCATTGCCCAAATTCTGTTTGAGATCCACATCACCTGTCATACCCAATTCTGTGCGCGATATCTTCTTCAAGCGCAAAGTATCCCACGATACCCAAGAGTCATCGTAGTCGGACATTGGCTGAAAGGAATTCAATTCCACATTTCGGTCGGCATTTACAGACTTTAACAGAAATACAAGTAAAACTGGATAGAAGAGTGCGAGCCGCAAGCAATAATCCATTTTAGCGGCGTATTAATAAAATTTAGATAATGACTGCTGAACAATAGATACGCTATGTGGTTTTATAGTGCATTTCAAATCTTGACTCTGTTAAGTTATTGAGGCAGCACGCAAACTTCATGTCATCGGAGGAAACATTGTTTGTTTACCGATAGGAATCTATATACATATTTGTTTATTGTTTATTTAAATTGAAACTTGTACATGATAGCTTATATAACAATTGCATTACATAGCTTTCAGGAGAAAGGCGAGGTATATTATGAATTCATATTAAAGGCACTTACGGTGGGATAACTTAAGGACGGGAGCATGACGCAATAAAAACCGAGTGCGATCTCAATAATAAAACAACGAAAATTTGAGAGCCCTTATAATCCGGTTGTGAATTTTTAAGTTGTAGGAAGACAAAGTTCTTGATACTATTTGCTACCTGTAATGTGCGGAAAAGAGAGAAAATCGATATATCTCCAAATTGGTAATGGGAACATGAAATAAAAAAGAAGAGAAAACAGAGTAAATGGGAAGAAAAAGTAGGGGAAGTTGGAGGGAAGTGCGGAAAAGTAAAGAGAACAAGAGAAAGGTGGTGGAGGAGAGTGAAAGTACGAATAAGGGTAATAGTTTGAGCCTAAGTAGTAAAAAATAAAGGGACAGCCAGAGCTGTTTAAAAGAAAATTCAGATAAGCCTTTTTTTCTTTTAGCCAAATTGTCAGTGCGAGTCAATTTTGTAATATTGACTTCACCTGTCTTGTTTTATTACGCCATGGGCGGTATCAAGTATTTTACCTTCTAACTAGATTGATAAGGAAGAACTTTGCTTATAGCACTCTCTCCTTCAGGAGATTAGTATCTCCAGGTTATTATATGCTTCAAACTCTGTAGACAGTGCAGAGCTGGAAAAGGAATATAAAAGGTTACTTATGTCTGGGGCTTTAGTATGGTGGCCAATCATTCACACGCAATAAAATAGCATACATACTTTTGAACCTGGTTCGGCAACTGTTAGGTTGGGCTTCTGCAGCACAAGGCAAAGTTTGACTCACTAGGACGCTTAAGGGTCCATTACTGATACTTAGCATATACTTGACTTGACTTGGCGTAAACTTAGCAACTTAGCCACGATTATACTCCACTTAGCGCATACAATCTGGCATCATAATCAGATGTCATTTTATTGTAAAATATTTGCTACAAAAAGTGGTGGTTTTTAAACAAAGTAAATTTTGTGTACTGCAATTAATTTATGAGTGTAAAAATTAATTAATAAAATAAAAATAAATGTCAATTTGTATGACAAAATGTCAAAATGAAATGGAAACAAACAAATGGCATCTCAAAATGTAAACGTCACTTAGAACTTACATAGAAAATCAAAATTCAACAGACTTCTAAGTCAAGTTAAAGTGTTGCTAAGTTTTGAGTAATAAGTAACATGCAATGTTCATTTAACAGAACTTTAAGTGACAGTTCTCAAGTCAAATCAAGGTTATGCTAAGTATGAGTAATGGGCCCTTTAGTGCCTGAACTCATTTTGGCCTCAGACTATGGTTCGGTGTTAGAAGATAATTAACGGGTATCGGACAAACCATCCTTTTGTGACCTCCGCTAGATTTTCTTAGCCATTCAGTTTCAGTCTACCTCTCCGCTACAAAAACACCTAAAGAATGAATACAGTCTTTCTGTTAATTACTTTGTGTTCAGTACAGCACGCGAAACGCAATGTCTAGTCATAGAAATGTAATTTTTTGGAACCGGTTGGAAATTCATCGAGTATGTATTATTCTTAAGAATGATTTTAATCCCAACTGGTTTAAATGACTTAAAAACTTAACAATCAGTAGATACACAGCTCTTTTACTTTAAAATTTACTTAAAAAGTCAATATAATAAATTCAGCGAACCATCAACTGCAGTTTTCTTGTTCAGGCATCCTTTTTAAGTGGCTGCCACCATTCAACATCCTTGTCTCTCATTCAACCTTCCCTTCACAAATGTACTGAAATAAGAAAACACTCAATCGCATCCGGCTATTTGAATTTGCAAGTGAACAACTATCTTTTGTTGCTGTTCCATTATTTAAGTTGTTGTTTAATTTTTTTTAATGTTTACTTCCAACTTTTTGAGCAATTTAAATAAATAAAGTTTTGCGCTAAAACTTTCCAATTCTATAGCCACAATCGTCTTGTTGTAATGTCTGGCGGGTCGATTGTCTTTGGGAGCTAAAATCATCAGTGGTAAGAGTATTTTAGAAATAAATGATTCTTTGTTGTAAATACATAAATACAATACAATAAATAGTCGAAGAAAGTTTTCCGCTACTTACTACAAGCCAATTACGAACCATCTTCTTACGCTCAGCTCCCACATTGAAGGTGCTGCTGAGTAGTTCCCAGCTGCGTTGCTCATGTTTTCGTACATCGAAGTTATTTCCTTGATTTGTTACTCTGTTTCATCGTCTATTTTGTTTTTGTAATGTGAGATATATAGATGAAAACCTGAGCGTAGGCCGGGGGTAGATATATGAGGTAAATAACCCAAACTAGACTTAACAACATAGCGACTTTATGGTTAGAGTGGGAAAGTCAGGCTCCATAACCTAACATTTCCCAAAGTGAGGACCCTGATTATCTTCGCCGCAGCCTGAATCTCACCTGACCAAAAAAACAATAAACACGAAATCACACTGCTGAAGATAATGACTCGCGCTGCTTAGGATGAGGTCCTTAACTCAAGAATTGTCATAAAAACTTTTGCTAAAGTTCTCTCATGGGAATTTGGCTAAGACGTACTCATACACACGCACCGTGGCGGAGTATTGTATCTAGTTGTAATATTGGAGGGGAACTGTAAGCAAGCGCTGATTTATGAAATGGGCGATAGATGTAGCATCGATAGACAGCGTCTGGCTGCAGGTGGACAAGCGGTGGGGCACGGGTGAACGGGGTATCCATATAATATAAGTTCCAGGTAACGGACTGGTGGGCCGATTACAAAGCAACTGATGTACATAAAAAAAAATTATAACTTGGCGCGATTTACCTCCGAGGAGATTTGGGCCGAGATTCTCCTCCAACTTCCATCGTACTCTCCTAAGTTTTTCCCACAAATTGGCGGGACGGGCGGCATCTGAATTTTCACTGAGAAACTTTTCATGACAGAAATGCACTCGGAGTATTTGTCAAATCACTTCCGAGGGTCAACCCCGATTAGAAAACCGTTTTCTAATTGAAAAAACTTTTTCTAAAGTGGAACTCAGGACCCTCGATTTATACGGTAGCGTAGTCGTGTAGGGGTGGTGGACGCACTTGTGCCTGGGAGAAAATGGAGGTAAGAACTAGGTTTCTTCACGCCTATTCTTCAGATACACCTAGAAGAAGTTATTGCTTAGTTTTTGGGTACGTCATGTCCAGAGTATTTCCACATTCAAACCTTCAATCCAAGGAAACTACTAGGTCTCATGAAGAAAGTCACTTGGATAAGGTGAAGGAGATGAGGGCACAATAGACCAATGGCCGAAGTGTAGTCCTCAACAATTATCAACCTATCTTGATGCACTAGCCATTATACCCACACATTTGTTAAAAAAGAATGCACTTTTTATTTTTATTTGACAAAAAAAATCATATCGTTTTTGTTGTAAACGAATCATCGTCATTGCGCTTAATTGCTGATATTTTATCTGTGAATATTTTTTTATTTCTTTTTTTTTCTGTCTGAAGTATTTCATTCATATGTCCATATGCACATAATATATAGTGAAGTAGGTATGTAATATTGTTCATAAAAATATTTGCCGACATTCTCGAGAGAATTGTGGTACGGAAATTATAAAAAAATTTTTTCGAGTGGCTATTAAATTGTTGGAGTCAATGCAAATAATTGGATATCTATGAACTGAATAATGGTTAAGCAATAAATGTATAAAATAATAACAAAACAAGTAAGGATGGCTAAGTTCGGGTGTAACCGAACATTACATACTCAGCTGCCAAATTACACCTTGCAAAACTTTTAAATTACCTTCTTTTAAAAGTGGGCGGTGCCACGCCCATTGTCCAAAATTTTACTAATTTTCTGTTTTGCGTCATAAGGTCAACCCACCTACCAAGTTTCATCGCTTTATCCGTCTCTGGTAATGTATTATCGCACTTTTTCGGTTTTTCGAAATTTTCGATATCGAGAAAGTGGGCGTGGTTATAGTGCGATTTCGTTCATTTTAAATAGCGATCTGAGATGAGTGCCCAGGAACTTACATACCAAATTTCGTTAAGTTACCTCAAAATATACTCAAGTTATCGTGTTTACGAAGAGACGGACGAACGGACGGACTGACATGGCTAAATTAATTTCTTTTTTCGCCCAGATCATTTTGATATATAGAAATCTATATCTATCTGGATTAGTTTATGCCGTTACGGGGTACCGTTATGCGAACAAAATTAATATACTCTGTAAGCCCTACTCAGCTGAGTCTAAAAACATGTACATACTCAAAATTTACTCAAGTTATCGTATTCATATATCGATACAATCCTAGGCATAGCGAGCTTTCGAAGGTGCAGGTAAGAGTTTACATTGAGTTTATCTACATGGCCGGTTCGAAAACACCATATTCAGAGCTTTTTTGGTTTTGAACCGACCGTCTATCCTTCCGCTCGGCCGTTAACACAATAACTTGAGCAAAAATCGATATATCTTTACTAAACTTAGTTCACGTACTTATCTGAACTCACTTTATCTTGGTATAAAAAATGAACGAAATCCGACTATGACCACGCCAACTTTTTCGATATCGAAAATTACGAAATATTAAAAAATGGTATAATTCTGTACCAAATATGAAAAAAGAGATAAAATATGGTAATTAGATTGGTTTATTGACGCAAAATATAACTTTAGAAAAAACTTTGTAAAATGGGTGTGACACCTACCATATTAAGTAGAAGAAAATTAAAAAGTTCTGCACGACAAAATCAAAAGCCCTTGGAATCTTGGCAGGAATACTGTTCGTGGTATAACATATATAAATAAATTAGCGGTACCCGACAGAAGATGTTCTGGGTCACCCTGATCCACATTTTGGTCGATATCTCGAAAACGCCTTCACATATACAACTAAGGGCCACTTCCTTTTAAAAACCTTATTAATACCTTTAATTTGATACCCGTATTGTATAAACACATTCCAGAGTCACCTCTGGTCCACCTTTATTTCGATATCTGGAAAAGGCATCCACCTATATAACTAAGGCCCACTCCCTTTTAAAATACTCATTAACACCTTTCATTTAATACCCATATCGTACAACACATTCTAGAGTCACCCCTGGTCTTTATGGTGATATCCCGAAATGGCGTCCACCTATAGAACTATGGCGCACTCCCTTTTAAATACTCTTTAATACCTTCCATTTGAAACCCATGTCATGAAAGCACATTCCAGGGTTACCCTAGGTTTGTTTTGCTAAATGTTGATTTTCCCTTATTTTGTATCCAAAGCTCTCAGCTGAGTATGTAATGTTCGGTTACACCCGAACTTTGCCTTCCTTACTTGTTTTATTTTATTTCATTTTATTTTATTTTATTTTATATTATTTTATTTCATATTATTTCATTTCATTTACTTTAATTTAAATTATTCAATTTTGTTTTATAAAATTTTTTTATTTTATTTTATTTTATATTATTTTACTTTATATTATTTCATTTCATTTTATTTTATTTTATATTATTTTATTTCTTTTTATTTCATTTCATTTTATTTTAGTTTATTTCATTTAATTTTATTTCGTTTTATATTATTTTACTTTTATTTAAATTATTCAATTTTGTTTTATTCAATTTTTTATTTTATTTTATTTTATTGTATTTTATTTTATTTTACTTTATATTATTTTATTTTATATTATTTTGTTTTATTTTATTTTATATTATTTTATTTCATTTTATTTCATTTCATTTCATTTTATTTTATTTCATTTAATTTTATCTTGTTTTATATTATTTTATTTTAATTTAAATTATTCAATTTTGTTTTTTTCTATTGTTTTATTTTATTGTATTCTATTTTATTTTACTTTATATTATTTTATTTTATTTTATTATATTTTATTTTATTTTATTTTATTTTATTTTATTTTATTTATTTTATTTTATATTACTTTATTTCATTTTATTTAATTTCATTTCAGGTTATTTTATTTCAATACGCTCCCAGCATCGAAGTCTATTTCATCGTCGGCGCTGACCAGTGCTGAAGGCTCATCTTCGTTAGCGCTGGCAATGGTTAAACTTCTCAACCGTTATCTGATATTGCCCTCCATACCAGACTCTGAAATTTCTTTTTCCGTGCTCACAAGGGCGTGCTTGAACAAAGAAAAAGTTCTTTGACTTCCAATAGCATTTGCAGACTATGTAGGTTAGGGTACAGCTCCATATCCTTAGAATTCGCTGGATCTGTAGGCCAGTTTGGTTTCTCGCTTACCATCTACCGCCGGCACTGGGGATCAGACCCTCTGCACCGTAAACTTTTCTCTTTCTTTGCCGCCCATAAAAGACGAACTTATTTTTCGACTACCCTTTTTAGTTTTTTCTTTTCAGTCTATCACTTTTTTCAAAAGACTCGTACTCGACCGCCCCTAACAATAGAAAAATAGACGTCGTTTTGTGCCGCTCCTAACAGAACAGACACACATGTGCCATCAAAGCAGTATGTGCCAGATGCCGCGCCTAACATGGTAAAAATACGCATCTGACGATCAAGATGTGCCATCCCTTACGTGGGTAAAACGCCAGTTCTTGGTAATTGCTCGCACGAAACCTAGAATATGTAAGTGGAGGAGGTCGGCGCCTATCGTTTTTGAATGTTCGTTGCCTCGTGAGAGCGGCATAAGCCCACGAATGGCACCAAGGGACCGTTCTACCATACGTTTTCGTGTTTGACAACTGTTACAGGTCCTGAGATGAGCCTGCAGGACTTTAGACAATTCACTGCTGCGTTCAGGTTTTCAAGGTTTAGATCTCTTTTGAATAAATAAAATATGTAGGGAGTTTTGTAAGTAAAATTTTGAGTTTTTAAAGTCATTTTGATCTCAACTTAAAATTGCATATTTTTAACAATTAAAGCCAGTTATTCAAATCGGCAGTGATAACCACTCTCCATCCAGTCAAAATTCGTTCTACTCACTTCTAAACACTTGTCTAGCTTTTATGAATTTTCAAAATTGTTTCAGAATCATCGACAAGCCAATTGATGTGCACTTCCAGTAATCATTCCTTTATTTCCATTCCTCCTTTTTTATACCCAGCTGTACTTGTACACAGGGTATTATAACTTTGATTGGAAAGTGGTTGATTGTACAGGTTTAAAGGAATCGGGATAGATATAGACTTTCATATTTATTGTATTTTATTTTATTTTACTTTATATTATTTTATTTTGTTTAAATGAATTTTCGTATAACATTTTATTTTGTTTTATTTCATTTTATTTTATTTTATTTTATTTTATTTTATATTATTTTATTTTATTTTATTTTGTTTAAATAAATTGTTTATAACATTTTATTTTGTTTTATTTCATTTTATTTTATTTTATATTATTTTATTTCTTTTTATTTCATTTAATTTCAGTTTATTTTATTTCATTTAATTTTATTTTGTTTTATTTTATTTTATTTTATTTTATTTTATTTTATTTTATTTTATTTTATATTACTTTATTTCATTTTATTTCATTTCATTTCAGTTTATTTTATTTCATTTAATTTTATTTTGTTTTATATTATTTTACTTTAATTTAAATTATTCAATTGTGTTTTATTAAATTTTTTTATTTTATTTTATTTTATTGTATTTTATTTTACTTTTTATTATTTTATTTTATATTATTTTGTTTTATTTTATTTTATTTTATATTATTTTATTTCATTTTATTTCATTTCATTTTATTTTATTTCATTTAATTTTATTTTGTTTTATATTATTTTATTTTAATTTAAATTATTCAATTTTGTTTTATTCTATTGTTTTATTTTATTTTATTGTATTTTATTTTATATTACTTTATTTCATTTTATTTCATTTCATTTCATTTTATTTTATTTCATTTAATTTTATTTTGTTTTATATTATTTTACTTTAATTTAAATTATTCAGTTTTGTTTTATTCAATTTTTTAATTTAATTTTATTTTATTTTGTTTTATTTTATTTTATTTTATTACATTTTATTTTATTTTATTTTATTTTATTTTATTTTATATTACTTTATTTCATTTTATTTCATTTCATTTCAGTTTATTTTATTTCATTTAATTTTATTTTGTTTTATATTATTTTACTTTAATTTAAATTATTCAATTTTGTTTTATTCAATTTTTAAATTTTATTTTGTTTTATTTTATTTTATTATATTTTATTTTATTTCATGTTACTTTATTTCATTTTATTTCATTTCATTTCAGTTTATTTTATTTCATTGAATTTTATTTTGTTTTATATTATTTTACTTTAATTTAAATTATTCAATTTTGTTTTATTAAATTTTTTTATTTTATTTTATTTTACTTTATATTATTTTATTTTATATTTTTATTTATCTCTTCCTTGATCTCCACCTTGGGCTATACATTATACATCGGTTGTATACAACAAGACATATAAAGCTATTTATACTAAATATACATAGGTAAATTCATAATAATCTGTAAATTACATGTCAATGTCTAAAAACGAACGAACAATGGATGTTGTTGATAGAATTACTGCCTTTTGAATAGGTAAAAGCTTATTTTCTAATTTTAGTTTCTCCAGGGTCGTCATAAGGGTTTTGGGTACCACGCCTGTTGACGAAATGATTATTGGCTTTATGCTTATATATATTATTTTGCTTTATTTTATTTTATTTTATATTATTTTATTTCATTTTATTTTATTTCATTTCATTTTATTTTATTTCATTTAATTTTCTTTTGTTTTATATTATTTTATTTTAATTTAAATTATTAAATTTTGTTTTATTCTATTGTTTTATTTTATTTTATTGTATTTTATTTTATTTTATTTTATTTTATATTACTTTATTTCATTTCATTTCAGTTTATTTTATTTCATTTAATTTTACTTTGTTTTATATCATTTAACTTTAATTTAAATTATTCAATTCTTTTTATTCAATTTTTTAATTTTATTTTATTTTATTGTATTTTATTTTACTTTATATTATTTTATTTTATTTTATTTTGTTTAAATAAATTTTTTATAACATTTTATTTCATTTTATTTTATTTTATATTATTTTATTTCATTTCATTTCAGTTTATTTTATTTCAATTAATTTTATTTTGTAAAATAATATACTTTAATTTAAATTATTCAATTTTGTTTTATTCAATTTTTTAATTTTATTTTATTTTATTGTATTTTATTTTATTTTAATTTATATTATTTTATTTTATTTTATTTTGTTTAAATAAATTTTTTATAACATTTTATTTTGTTTTATTTCATTTTATTTTATTTTATATTATTTTATTTCTTTTTATTTCATTTCATTTCAGTTTATTTTATTTCATTTAATTTTATTTTGTTTTATATTATTTTACTTTAATTTAAATTATTCAATTTTGTTTTAATCAATTTTTTAATCTAATTTTATTTTATTTTACTTTATATTATTTTATTTTATTTTATTTTATTTTATTATATTTTATTTTATTTTATTTTATTTTATATTACTTTATTTCATTTTATTTCATTTCATTTCAGTTTATTTTATTTCATTTAATTTTATTTTTTTATATTATTTTACTTTAATTTAAATTATTCAATTCTTTTTATTCAATTTTTTAATTTTATTTTATTTTATTGTATTTTATTTTACTTTATATTATTTTATTTTATTTTATTTTATTTTGTTTAAATAAATTTTTTATAACATTTTATTTATTTTTATTTTATTTTATATTATTTTATTTCCTTTTATTTCAATTCATTTCAGTTTATTTTATTTCAATTAATTTTATTTTGTAAAATAATATACTTTAATTTAAATTATTCAACTTTGTTTTATTCAATTTTTAAATTTTATTTTATTTTATTGTATTTTATTTTATTTTACTTTATATTATTTTATTTTATTTTATTTTGTTTAAATAAATTTTTTATAACATTTTATTTTGTTTTATTTCATTTTATTAATAATTCAATTTTGTTTTATTCAATTTTTTATTTTATTTTATTTTATTTTATTGTATTTTATTTTATTTTACTTTATATTATTTATTTTATTTTGTTTTATTTTATTTTATTTTATTATATTTTATTTTATTTTATTTTATTTTATTTTATTTTATTTTATTTTATTTTATTTTATTTTATATTACTTTATTTCATTTTATTTCATTTCATTTCAGTTTATTTTATTTCATTTAATTTTATTTTTTTTATATTATTTTACTTTAATTTAAATTATTCAATTCTTTTTATTCAATTTTTAATTTTATTGTATTTTATTTTACTTTATATTATTTTATTTTATTTTATTTTGTTTAAATAAATTTTTTATAACATTTTATTTCATTTTATTTTATTTTATTTTATATTATTTTATTTCCTTTTATTTCATTTCATTTAGGTTTATTTTATTTCAATTAATTTTATTTTGTAAAATAATATACTTTAATTTAAATTATTCAATTTTGTTTTATTCAATTTTTTAATTTTATTTTATTTTATTGTATTTTATTTTATTTTACTTTATATTATTTTATTTTATTTTATTTTGTTTAAATAAATTTTTTATAACATTTTATTTTGTTTTATTTCATTTTATTTTATTTTATTTTATTTTATATTATTTTATTTCTTTTTATTTCAGTTTATTTTATTTCATTTAATTTTATTTTGTTTTATATTATTTTACTTTAATTTAAATTATTCAATTTTGTTTTATTCAATTTTTTAATTTTATTTTATTTTATTGTATTTTATTTTAGTTTACTTTATATTATTTATTTTATTTTATTTTATTTTGTTTAAATAAATTTTTGTATAACATTTTATTTTGTTTTATTTCATTTTATTTTATTTTATTTTATATTATTTTACTTTATATTATTTTATTTTATTTTATTTTGTTTAAATAAATTTTTTATAACATTTTATTTTGTTTTATTTCATTTTATTTTATTTTATATTATTTTATTTCTTTTTATTTCATTTCATTTTATTTTAGTTTATTTCATTTAATTTTATTTTGTCTTATTTTATTGTATTTTATTTTATTTAACTTTATATTATTTTAATTTATATTATTTTGTTTTATTTTATTTTATTTTAGTTTATTTTATTTTATATTAATTTATTTCATTTTATTTCATTTCATTTTATTTTATTTCATTTAATTTTATTTTGTTTTATATTATTGTATTTTAATTTCAATAATTCAATTTTGTTTTATTCAATTTTTTTATTTTATTTTATTTTATTTTATTGTATTTTATTTTATTTAACTTTATATTATTTTATTTTATATTATTTTGTTTTATTTTATTTTATTTTACTTTATTTTATTTATATTAATTTATTTCATTTTATTTCATTTCATTTTATTTTATTTCATTTAATTTTATTTTGTTTTATATTATTTTATTTTAATTTAAATTATTCAATTTTGTTTTATTCTATTGTTTTATTTTATTTTATTGTATTTTATTTTATTTTATATTACTTTATTTCATTTTATTTCATTTCATTTATAACATTTTATTTTATTTTGCTTTATTTACTTTAACATTACATTATTTAATTTTAGCTAATTTTATTTTATTTTTTATTATTAAATTTAGTTTAATTATTTGTTGTTATATCGGCCTACTGATTTTAAGATCGCGGGTTCGAATCGAGCTCAAGGCCTAACAATAATTTTTTATCATTATTATTGTTATGATAAATTTTTTCTTAATTGAAAAAATTTTTAAATTAGAATAGAAGAAAGAAAAAATTTAGACAACTGCCAAAGCTCGTTGTATAGATCCATTTCGGGAACTGCTAAATTCCTTCATCGGCAACGTTTAGGCGCCGCTGCTATAACCATTCAGCCATCACAGCGGTTTTTTGTTTGTCTTCATTAATCCTACTTCTATTCTGGTTCGTGCCAATTGATATTCACAACACTGCGACATCTGTTGCAGAATGGCTGTGAAAATTGGACTTGTTTGTTGGCAATGCTGCCCTAGTGTCATATTTTATTGACACTTTTTCCCCGTGCTCTGGGATGTATTAACAATTTTTGTTGTTATATCGGCCTACTGATTTTCAGATCGCGGGTTCGAATCGAGCTCAAGGCCTTTCTTTCTTCTATTCTAATTTAAAAATTTTTTCAATTAAGAAAAAATTTATCATAACAATAATAATGATAAAAAATTATTGTTAGGCCTTGAGCTCGATTCGAACCCGCGATCTTAAAATCAGTAGGCCGATATAACAACAAAAATTGTTAATACATCCCAGAGCACGGGGAAAAAGTGTCAATAAAATATGACACTAGGGCAGCATTGCCAACAAACAAGTCCAATTTTCACAGCCATTCTGCAACAGATGTCGCAGTGTTGTGAATATCAATTGGCACGAACCAGAATAGAAGTAGGATTAATGAAGACAAACAAAAAACCGCTGTGATGGCTGAATGGTTATAGCAGCGGCGCCTAAACGTTGCCGATGAAGGAATTTAGCAGTTCCCGAAATGGATCTATACAACGAGCTTTGGCAGTTGTCTAAATTTTTTCTTTCTTCTATTCTAATTTAAAAATTTTTTCAATTAAGAAAAAATTTATCATAACAATAATAATGATAAAAAATTATTGTTAGGCCTTGAGCTCGATTCGAACCCGCGATCTTAAAATCAGTAGGCCGATATAACAACAAAAATTGTTAATACATCCCAGAGCACGGGGAAAAAAGTGTCAATAAAATATGACACTAGGGCAGCATTGCCAACAAACAAGTCCAATTTTCACAGCCATTCTGCAACAGATGTCGCAGTGTTGTGAATATCAATTGGCACGAACCAGAATAGAAGTAGGATTAATGAAGACAAACAAAAAACCGCTGTGATGGCTGAATGGTTATAGCAGCGGCGCCTAAACATTGCCGATGAAGGAATTTAGCAGTTCCCGAAATGGATCTATACAACGAGCTTTGGCAGTTGTCTAAATTTTTTCTTTCTTCTATTCTAATTTAAAAATTTTTTCAATTAAGAAAAAATTTATCATAACAATAATAATGATAAAAAATTATTGTTAGGCCTTGAGCTCGATTCGAACCCGCGATTTAGTTTAATTTTATTTTATTTTTGCTGTGGTTGTAGCGTACTCCGCCTACAACACCCAAGATTCTGGGTTCGCGCGCCGGCAAAGCAACATCAAAATTATAGAAAGAAGTGTTTTCAATTAGTACAAAGTTTTCCTAAGCGGGCCGCCCTTCGACAGTGATTTGGCAAGCACTCCGAGTGTATTTCTGCTATGAAAATCATCTCAGTCAAAACTCATTTTCCTTGCAGGTGCCGATCGGAGTCGGCATAAAACAAGTAGGTCCAGTCCCGCCATTTTGTAGGAAAAATATAAAAGGAGCACGACATAAATTAAAAGAGAAGATCGGCCTAAATCCCTTCGGAGGTTATCGCGCTTACATATTTTAATTTTTATTTTCTTTTATTTAAATTAATTTACTTTAGTTTAATTTAATTTAATATAATTTAATTTAGTTTAATTTAATTTAACATAATTTAATTTAATTTTAGTTATTTCATTTACGTTAATTAAATTTGTAGGATGCCTTCGCTTTGTTATTGAAGTCAACCAATTCGAATTCACCCTAATTTCATATAATTTTCACCAAATTCATTTACAACGCCATCTAGTTGTGAGCTCTTTAAACGTCTACCCAATTGTAAACAAATAGCTGTCAGAACGATATGCGACATCTCATCAGCTGGTGAACTAATTTTTGTTTTTGTTTCAATTGAAGTGAATTTTTCCCGGTCGCAAATTGCGTATTTGATTACAAATTGTGAAATTATAGTGAATTTGTGTTTTCCATTTGTTATTGTATATCATAGTGTTTTACAAAAATGTCTACCGGCAGCACGGACACGTTAAAACTAAATCATACAGCCATGTTTGCCAAAATACGCGCCGGTCTGCCGGCGGAGCGTAATCATACGCAAAATTTGTTAGAATGTAAGGATGATATGCTGTTTGCATGGGATTCAGGTGAAAATTGCCTTTTGGCAATTAACTGGCGTTTGGCGGCATTGGAGGGTTTTGACTCCATCCAATATCAGGTGAGTGCGAGATTGCGAAATTACATACGTTATATACTTTGCTAGATTTTGATAGTTGGCGGTTGGCGCCAAATATGCGCATTTGTTTACGTCGATCTAACTGCTAAATGATTATGCTCTTACGTAGCTAAACAGGACGATAAAAACGAAAGCTTTCCTGTGCAGTGGGTTCTATGTACTGGAGCGACTCCGGTGGTCATTTCGGTGTAAAACCATTCAATTTCTTGCATCTCTTGGTAATAGTCTAGTTGAGGGGTCGACTGCTAATACGCTACCAAAAATATCGAGAGAGGTGTCAAAAGACGGGTATTAATCTCGACAACAATAATCCGATGGCGGAAAATTTTATCTATATCCGAAGATATTTGCAGTTGAAGTTGGCGATTTTCATGTGGTTGTTGTTGTGTTCGTACTCACAAAAAAAATGTGCATCACCGTGGCGGTAGCCACGGTATACCACACACCCGGACTTGGCATGGCGTAGCCCAGGGTTATTTTTTATAACCGCGGCCGAAGGCCGCCAACTCAGAAAGGTGTTCTGCGCAAAAATACTATGGATCCCACCCCCGGTTTCGGAGGTACCCGCAGGTCTTTTTTCGGTTTTTCTTTAATATCTTTTGAACGAGTTAATATTTTTATTTTCCGCCTTCGGATTATTAATACTGATGTCAAGGCGCGTCGTTTGACACCTCTCTCGATATTTTTGGTAACGTATTAGCAGTCGACCCCTCAACTAGACTATTACCCATCTCTTCTGAAAATTATAATCCTCGGAGCAGATCGTTGCAGCGAGACTGCTCCCTACTCTCTTGCTCCGGGAAGGTGTTGAACCTAACCCCGGCCCAGAGAAGTGGTTTTGGTGTGCTTTCCGGAAGCCAATTTATTCCCGCCGCTCTCACGCTTGTCAGTGTCTCACGTGCAAAGATAGTGACATCGAACGGGGTGTTCTGGGCTAGATTCCAGCATACTTCGACCCATCATTTTTGTAAAACCATTGTGGCACCTTGCTCTTGTCGCCCTAGAGCGTACCATAGATTGCGCCTTTTCCATTATCTTCTAACAGCACCCGTTCTCAACAAGCTACAACAAGTACCTCGCTTATCTGAGAGCGATGCCGAGCATCAGCCCCTGACCCGTATTTTGCCTCTTCTTTTCGGCACCAGCACAAGAGAACATCAGGGAGACAATACTCCTGGTTTCTGTCAGTCGTTTGCCAGGACAAAATATATACGTTTGGGACATCTGCCCAATACCGTTCCGGCACCCCGTAATTCGATGTCGAAAAAGAACGAGTATAAAATGAGTACCAGCAAAATTACAGCTTCAACATGGGTGGACCAGAGAGAGAGACGGGTGTTAGAGACGTTGGTTTCACGTTGCATTTGAAAAGCTGGTTGGTGTCATATGAGGACACATTACAAGCAGGACAAACATTGTGTATGTCGCTTCCCAAGGCAGTCGGTTCTATGTACCGGAGCGACTCGGGATTTTTCCCGACCAAGGACTGTCATTTCAGTGTAACCCCATTTAATTTGTTGGGTCCCTCCCACAAATTGTCATCCTCCCAGCAGCTCCTTGCAGCGGGACTGCTCCATATTATCTCGCTCCGGGAAGGTTTCGAATCCAATCTGGGTCCGTCTCCTGATCCTGGTCCTGAGAAATGGTTTTGCTGCATCTGCCGGAAATAGAATCTTTTTAGGACGGTCATACTCTGTTCAGTGTGTCTCGTGTAAGGGATGGTTGCATCGGACAGGTTGTTCTGGGCTTGACCCCCAAACCCGACGTCCACGTAACTTTTATAAATTTTTTTATGGCTCCTTCCTGTTCACGCCCAAGGGCGTCCCTTAGTCTACGCCTAAGCGCCCCGCACTACCAGCCAGCAGCCCCGCTGCTCAGCTAGCCACAACAAGTACCCGCTGCTGCTCGCGCCCCACGGCGAGAACAACTCAAACAGCTGCTACCACTCATAACTACTATCTTCGTAGAAGAGTCGGTAGCAATGCTGAGCATCAGCCCCTGCCCCCGTCTTCTCCCCCCTCTTTTCCGGCAGCAATCGTGTAGGTCAGGGAAACATACTCTTAGTCTCTACCTCCGTTTGAACCGTTTGCCAGCACAGAATATATATGTTTGCGCCATCCGCCCAATGCAGCTCCTGCCTTGGGTGGTGCACCTTCCTAGATGTTCTGGTCTCCGCGACGGCAACCCCCCGATGGGTTTCATCGCGCCATGCTGCCAGGTCGCAAACCCAAATCATCCGGGTACCCAATGCTTGCCCAAGGACGCCCAGTCCCAGGGCCACAACAGCAATTGCATCCTAGCCTTCCTCAACCCAGGCGTAGTCACCCGTCACTTACCCACAGAGTGGCGACGTCCCCCCTATGCACTTCAGAATTCTGCAGTTAAACTGTAATGGACTAACTGGGAAGATTACGGAGATAGTCGATTTCATGAAGCGGCACAACATCCGCATTAATGCGATTCAAGAGAATAAACTCACAGCAAGATCTGCATTGCAGACCTGCTCTGGGTATAATGTCCATAGAAAAGATTGCGAGAGCGGAAATGGAGGCGGCCTCGCGTTATCATACACCACTCTGTGCAATATTATATATTTGATCCTGCATCGACCGCAGGGACAATGTCTTTGAACGATGCAAACCTAGAAATCATCAACATCTACATCCCTCGTGCCACCTGTTGCCCCAGTGGATACCGCCCTAATATCAGAGCCTTACTCACTGGCAACAATCGCATTATCTTAGGCGATTTCAATGCCCATCACGATCTATGGCATTCAAATTTGCGGGCGGACAGTAGGGGTGAGATGTTGGCGGATCAAATAGAAGAAACGACGTTCTGCACAATAAACGGAGACGCCCCCACGCGTATGGTAGGAAGCTGTCACAGTTCGCCAGATATCTCAATCGTGAGCGCAGAACTCGTAAACTGCGTCAACTGGCAGCCGATGGTAACATTGGCATCCGACCACCTGCCTATACTTATTTCGCTCGAGCGTACCGCCGACTTCATCGTCACAGAAAAACGCACTTTCATAAACTTCAAAAAAGGAAAGTGGGACGAATATAAATCTTTTACAGACAACCTCTTTGCTGTCCTCCCTATCCCGACTGATGACTGCCAAGGGGAGCGTGCCTTCCGCAAGGTCATTGAATCCGCTTCGGCACGTTTCATTCCCGCCGGGAGAATTCCCGAAATTCGGCCCACTTCCCAGCGGAGGCCGCAAACTTAGCGAGAGAACGTGACCTTATAAGACAGCTTGATCCAGGCGATCCCCAAATAAGGGATATAAACCAACGCATCAGATTGCTTGTGGATGAACACAAGCGGGCGAAATGGGAGGTCCACCTAAGAGGTTGTAACCTCTCTACCGGTGTGGGTAAACTTTGGTCCACCGCAAAGTCCCTATCAAATCCGTCTAGGAACAAAGACAAAGTTTCCATCGCCTTTGGCTATAAAGTGCTGTCGGATGCGAAAAAATGCGCGAGCGCTTTCTGCCGACAATATATAATGAATTCTACGGTCGACAAAGATAGACGGAGGGCCAACAGACACGCACATAAACACAAATTCAGCGCTTCACCAATCACCATCACCGCTAAAGAGGTTCAGGACGCCATTGGTCACGCTAAACCATCCAAAGCAGTGGGCCCAGACGGCATAGCCATGCCGATGCTTAAAAGCCTAGGGAAAGAGGGTTTCAAATATTTAGCGCATGTCTTCAACCTGTCTCTTTCCGCCTTTGTTATACCCGAAAAATGGCCAAGGTGGTCCCGCTACTAAAGCCTGGGAAACCAGCTAACATAGGAGAGTCGTATCGTCCGATATCTCTCCTATCGCCAGTAGCAAAGACGCTTGAAGCCATTTGGCTCCCCTATTTCCAAGCAAATTTGCAGCTAGCCTATCATCAGCATGGCTTCAGAAAACTCCATAGCACTACCACCGCGCTAAATGCCATTAGGACCCAGATAAATTGCGGTTTAAATCAAAACCCCCACCATAGAACAGTACTCGTAGCGCTAGACCTATCAAAAGCTTTTGATACGGTCAACCATGGCTCGTTACTGCAAGACCTTGAAGGGTCTACACTTCCCCCATGTCTTAAAAGGTGGACCGCAAATTATCTGGGTGGTCGGCAGGCATCGGTGCAATTTAGAAACGAAACATCAAAACCAAAAAGAATTAAACAAGGGGTGCCACAGGGTGATGTCCTGTCCCCACTTTTATTTAATTTCTACATATCTAAGCTACCTTCACCACCGGAAGGAGTCACAATCGTTTCCTACGCCGATGACTGCACAATAATGGCCACAGGCCTAGACCCACAGATCGATGAGTTATGCAATAGAATAAACGGCTACCTCCCTGATCTCTCCAGTTGTTTCGCCTCGCGAAACCTGGCATTATCACCGACTAAATCTTCCGCGACATTATTTACAACATGGACGTCCCAAATGTCGACCATTTTGAACATCCACGTCGATGGCACTACGCTACCGACTGTCCTACACCCCAAAATCTTGGGTGTGACGTTTGATCAGGATCTTCATTTTGGTGAGCACGCAGCCGCAATTGTTCCGAGAATTCAGAGCCTTAACAAAATCCTCAAATCCCTCGCTGGCAGTACTTGGGGAAAAGATAAAGAAACTCTCATGACTACATACAAAGCAATTAGCCAGCCGATTACGTGCTACGCGTCACCCATATGGTCGCCAAGCCTAAAAATTACCCACTGGAAGAAGCTACAGGCCTGCCAAAATACTGCTCTCATAATCGCCACGGGATGTCTTCTTATGTCCCCAGAACACCATCTGCATAATGAGGCGAGAATACTCCCCATTAGGGAGAGAAATGAGATGCTGACCAAACAGTTCCTGTTGAAGGTGGTCATATTAATCGTTCCCGAGATGGTCCGGCTAGTACCTAAATGGTGGTTTGTTACCGGAACGTACCGGATCTATATCCGGCAAAGAATAAACTCCCCAAAAAACCTTCGCGGAGTGTCTTTGTCGTTAATAAACAACAGCCACAACAACCGGCAACCATCAGATAAATAACTTGCGGCCAACCTTTTAAGGCAACGAGGAAGAGAGGTCCTACCAAGTTTGCAGTAACGTGACGTGGTTGACTCTATCAGGATCCGCAATTGTACCTGAATAAAATCCTCAAATCCCCTGCCGACACCACTTGAAGTAAAGATAAAGGGCACTCGTTACCACTTAAAGAAAAATTGGCCGGGCGCTTGCATGCTACGCGCCGCGAGCTCAAAGGTTACTCACAAGATAATACAGGCCACCAACATCTGATTAAAGCGGTTCCGCCTGCCGGGGACTTAAGAAGTAATCTCCGCAAGCACAAAAAGCTCCTCAGAGATAACCACCAAAACCCGTCTTGCCTCCTAAAGTCAAATACCCTACTCTCGCAGTAGAGGAAAGCAACCTCCCAAGGTAGGCGTGCGTCACTCTAACTAATCGTCGATCTGGATACTGCACCAGGTTAAACTCTGACAACCCCGGCATATACATATAATGTATGTCCTGCTTGCAACGTGCCCGCACATAACACCAACCATGCAACGTGTCTCCACATGACTCCAACCTTCTTTCCGATTGCAATGAGGAACCAGCGCTTCTGATACACCTTTCTCTTTGGTCCACCCCTGCTGAAACTGCTTGTTTACTTTGACTTCCGTTAGAGGATATTGATGAACATGTGTGAGTAGTCGCACCTATTGCATGGGACGAAGCACTGCTACATCAACAACAAGTTTTGTGAAAATTTCATGGTCAAAAAATATTGGGGACTATCCCAATATCCTCGCTCAATGCAACCATCCTTTGCACGTGTCACATTGACAGTTGTATGGCCGTCTTAAATATATTATTTTCCGGCAGCCGCAGCACAACTACTTCCTTGGCCCGGTTTTGGGTTCAACGATATTTTAGCCCGCGTTTTCGATATAAACTACCTTGGTGTTGCCAATTAGGCCAAAAAGAAGCGACTGGCGCGGCTTGTTGGACCGCTAAAGCCTTTAAAACGGTTAAGCGCTTATTAAGTAAGCAAGTAAGTAAATACATATGTATCATCGCATCACTCTACAAGGCCAGTTCAAACGAAAGGCACAAGTTTCTTGTCTAAATATACAAACTACTTAATGCTGTCAAATGGTCTTTGGAAATGCTGGGCTCCTATCCGCACCTTGTTGGAAATCTCGTGATGCCACTAAGCGGTTGCTTAGATAATTTAAAAATCTGCGATATGAAGTCAAAGGCTCGTAGGATTGCTTAGTTCAAAGCCATAGAAAGGTGCTGCTTTTTTTGTCATTGACAATTATTGGAATGCATTGGTAAATACAGCAAGCTTTTATTCAGCCTTCTTGCTCAAATTTTAGGATATAACTGACTTCAGAATGCCTTTAAGAAAAGTATTTTATCTGAGATAGAAAAGCAAAGTTATTTCAAGCAGAAGAAAACCATTCCATTGCAAAATTGTGTTGCTGGCCCTCTTTTTCCTATAGAGTTATTACATTGAAAGAAAAATACTGGCAAAATGACCGAAATACGGGTCAATTTAACCGAAATTTCTGTCAATTTTTATCCATCGGAACAAGATGTTGAATCAACTGCGCACAAATCGTTGATTCGTAATTGACCGTTTAGTTTAGTTGACATATACATACATACATACGTAAATATGTGAATACATAAATACGCATGCTTGCTACATTACTAACCGCACTTCAATTGGGCGTACATCAAATATGCTGGCACACGTTAAACATTATACACTTTATTATTTTGTTTTATTAAACGCACTTTCACCAAATTTTATATTTTATAATTTGTTTAATTTATAGTTTTGAACTTCGCTTTGCAAATAGAAATGAAAATAGTAGTCACAAAAGTGATTCTCAATTCTTTCCGTTGCAGCTCAGCTCATTCTCAATTTCTTCTCTCGCATGTAGTTGCCACACTTGATTGTTCGAACAAAACTTGTAGTCAGGGACGGAAAATAATAATTATTTTTTTTTCGGAGTCGAAAAAGTTCTGGTCAAAAAACTTTTTCCATAAAAGTCCACATATAAAAGTAAAATCTGTATTTTTATTTTTTTTAGTCCGATAGAACTAGTTAAACTCGGACTTTTAAAAATAAAAGTCCCAAATAAAAGTTAAATCAAGACTTTATTTTTTAAGGCCGAAATAAAAGTCCCGCTTGATAACAAAGAAACGGCTTATCCGAATTAAAAAAATTTGGTACCAATAGATTCTCCTGGATTCCTAAAATTTAAAACCTTATGGACTTTTGAAAATTTATGTTAATAATACTAGAATTTTATCATAAACAAACTAGATCGAAAATCTCTTAGTATAAATGGTGAACTTGCAGTGTATTTTTGCAATAAATTTCGCTTCAATACAACTATTAGAGTGAAAATTTTTAAACCGCATTCTGCTAATTGGGAAAGCTTTCTAAAAAAAAATGGGCGTAATCGGTCAGTAGCCACGCCCCTTTCTGTATATAGAAACTTCCGCACAGAACATGCGATATTTGAGTATCTAAAGAAACCACGTTATTTGAATTGCATGTAGTTGATCCACATAATTTTGTTGGACAATGGGCGTGGCACCGCCTACTTTCCAAATAAGATTTTTGGACTTTCAAGTGCGATAACTCGTACATCCTTTGAGCTATGTTTTTGCAAATTGGTAAGCGAACTTCATATTTGGCATGCGACAAAAAATTTTAAAATCGAATTAAGTCACACCCACTTGTATATAAAAATATCGAAAATACACATTTTTGATACATACATACATAGCTCGTAATATCACTGCACTGTTGTCACTAGTCTTTACTAATTTCTACGTTGGAGAGCATTATTGCTAGCCACCCACTAGTCACTGCAGCATACATCACAAGCATACATACATACATGTTGCTATGGATACAAACATATGTGTCTAAATACGGTCATACATAATTACAAGCAGAATTTCATATCATACTTTTCGCACCTATCATATTATAATTAGCCTTCTCATGAAATCATCCGATGTATAATTTTTGTATTTTGTCAATTTGAAATAACAGGACTTTTCCATGGAAAATTCCTATGACTAATTTTTTACAGCGTAAGAATCATTCAATTTGTAATCGTGATCAAGTGAAGTTGCTCAAATTAAAATATCTATATTAAAGCCAAGGTGTTCGCCCATTTAGTTTTTTCGGTTAAACAATTGTAGGAAACGCTCTACAATTCTCCAGCATTCATTTAAGGTGTATCATTTTACCCATCATCTCTTTGTTTAAGCTTATAGTTAAGCGCCCGTTAGTCCCAGGTAGGAGCGCTAGTCATAGTGTTGCACTTCTTATATGTATTTTATATTTTTTATACTCAGTTGAGCAGAGCTCACAGAGTATATTAAGTTTGATTGGATAACGGTTGGTTGTAAAGGTATAAAGGAATCGAGATATATAGACTTTCCATATATCAAAATCATCAGGATCGAAAAAAAATTTGATTGAGCCATGTCCGTCCGTCCGATACTGTACTTTGAGGTATCTTGATGAAATTTGGTATGCAGGTTCCTGAGCACTCATCTCAGATCGCTATTTAAAATGAACGATATCGGACTATAACCACGCCCACTTTTTCGATATCGAAAATTTCGAAAAACCGAAAAAGTGCAATAATTCATTACCAAAGACAGATAAAGCGATGAAACTTGGTAGGTGAGTTGAACTTATGACGCAGAATAGAAAATTAGTAAAATTTTGGACAATGGGCGTGGCACCGCCCACTTTTAAAAGAAGGTAATTTAAAACTTTTGCAAGCTGTAATTTGGCCGTCGTTGAAGATATCATGATGAAATTTGGCAGGAACGTTACTCCTATTACTATATGTACGCTTAATAAAAATTAGCAAAATCGGAGAAGGATCACGCCCACTTTTAAAAAAAATTTTTTTTAAGTAAAATTTTAACAAAAAATTTAATATCTTTACAGTATATAAGTAAATAATGTCAACATTCAACTCCAGTAATGATATGGTGCAACAAAATACAAAAATAAAAGAAAATTTCAAAATGGGCGTGGCTCCGCTCTTTTTCATTTAATTTGTCTAGGATACTTTTAATGCCATAAGTCGAACAAAAATTTACCAATCCTTTTGAAATTTGGTAGAGGCATAGATTTTATGACGCTAACTGTTTTCTGTGAAAATGGGCGAAATCGGTTGAAGCCACGCCCAGTTTTTATACACAGTCATCCGTCTGTCCTTCCGCATGGCCGTTAACACGATAACTTGAGCAAAAATCGACATATCTTTACTGAACTTAGTTCACGTACTTATCTGAACTCACTTTATCTGGTATAAAAAATGAAACGAAATCCGACTATGACCACGCCCACTTTTTCGATATCGAAAATTACGAAAAATAAAAAAATGCCATAATTCTATACCAAATACGAAAAAAGGGATGAAACATGGTAATTGGATTGGTTTATTGACGCGAAATATAACTTTAGAAAAAACTTTGTAAAATGGGTTGTGACACCTACCATATTAAGTAGAAGAAAATGAAAAAGTTCTGCAGGGCGAAATAAAAAATCCTTGAAATCTTGGCAGGTATTACATATATAAATAAATTAGCGGTATCCAACAGATGATGTTCTGGGTCACCCTGGTCCACATTTTGGTCGATATCTGGAAAAGCGCCTCACCTATACAACTACCACCACTCCCTTTTAAAACCCTCATTAATACCTTGTATTTGATACCCATATCGTACAAACATATTCTAGAGTCAACCCCTGGTCCACCTTTATGGCGATATTTCGAAAACGGCGTCCACCTATAGAACTAAGGCCCACTCCTTTTTAAAATACTCATTAACACCTTTCATTTGATACCCACATCGTACAAACACATTCTAGAGTCACCCATGGTCCACCTTTATGGCGATATCTCGAAAAGGCGCCCACCTATAGAACTAAGCCCCACGCCCTTTTAAAATACTCATTAACACCTTTCATTTGATACCCATATCGTACAAACATATTCTAGAGTCACCCCTGGTCCACCTTTATGGCGATATCTCGAAAAGGCGACCACCTATAGAACGAAGGCCCACTCCCTTTTAAAAATACTCATTAACACCTTTCATTTGATACCCCCATCATACAAACACATTCTAGAGTCACCCCTGGTCCACCTTTATGGCGATATTTCGAAACGGCGTCCACCTATATAACTAAGGTCCCACTCCCTTTTAAAATACTCATTAACACCTTTCGTTTGATACCCACATTGTACAAACGCATTCTAGAGTCACCCCTGGTCCACCTTTATGGCGATATCTCGAAAAGGCGACCACCTATACAACTACCACCACTCCCTTTTAAAACCCTCATTAATACCTTTAATTTGATACCCATATCGTACAAACACATTCTAGAGTCACCCCTGGTCCACCTTTATGGCGATATTTCGAAACGGCGTCCACCTATAGAACTAAGGCCCACTCCCTTTTAAAATACTCATTAACACCTTTCGTTTGATACCCACATTGTACAAACGCATTCTAGAGTCACCCCTGGTCCACCTTTATGGCGATATCTCGAAAAGGCGACCACCTATACAACTACCACCACTCCCTTTTAAAACCCTCATTAATACCTTTAATTTGATACCCATATCGTACAAACACAGTCTAGAGTCACCCCTGGTCCACCTTTATGGCGATATTTCGAAACGGCGTCCACCTATAGAACTAAGGCCCACTCCCTTTTAAAATACTCATTAGCACCTTTCATTTGATACCCATATCGTACAAACAAATTCTAGGGTCACCTCTGGTCCACCTTTATGGCGATATCTCGAAACGGCGTCCACCCATGGAACTAAGGATCACTCCCTTTTAAAATACTCATTAGCACCTTTCATTTGATACCCATATTGTATAAACAAATTCTAGGGTCACCCCTGGTCCACCTTTATGGAGATATCTCGAAACGGCGTCCACCTATGGAACTAAGGATTACTCCCTTTTAAAATACTCATTAACACCTTTCATTTGATTCCCATATCGTACAAACAAATTCTAGAGTCAACCCTGATCCACCTTTATGGCGATATCCCTAAATGACGTCTACCTATAGAACTATGGCCCACTCCCTCATAAAATACTCTTTATTGCCTTTCATTTGATACACATGTCATACAAACACACTCCAGGGTTTCCCTCGGTTCATTTTCCTACATGGTGATTTTCCCTTATGTTGTCACTATAGCTCTCAACTGAGTATGTAATGTTCGGTTACACCCGAACTTAACCTTCCTTACTTGGTAATTTAGAAGTGTAACCATGGGTCGCAAACGTGACATTTATATACGTGATTATTTTGAATTCGATGATAGATGTGGGAAATGCAAGGTTTGTGGGCAAATGATTCAACACAATTTCACTACAAATCTGCGAAGGCATTTACAAAGCAAACACGCTAATTTATATCAAGAATATACCACCGAACGATCAAAGCCATCAAGCACTGCAACAGATTCAAAAGATAAACAAATTTAATTTTATTGTGAAATGGCCCAAAATGAGGACATTAATGCGTGCATTTACTTTACCACCAAAGAATCATTGCCTCTTTCGTTTTTCGACTCGGAATCTTTTAAAACTCTTTCTAATCAAATATTTGATGGATTAAATATGAACAAAATAACATCAAAGAACATAATGCAGTTGGCAGATGAAAAAGTAGCTAAATTAAAATCTTTTATTAAAGAAATTTTAAGTGGGAAGGTGATATGCCTCAAGATTGATACTGCCACTCGAAGTAATTGCGCAGTCCTTTGTATTAATGCTCAAATCTTCCTAAACGGAAAAATTGAAATAGTTACACTTGCTATGGAAGAAATACCGGGGCCGACATACCGCTGAAAACATAAAACAAATAGTTCAAAAAGTAATGGTTAGTTAAGAAATAAAAAAGAACAAGTTTATGCCATAACTAGTGATAACGGACGCAACTTAGTTAAAGCGGTGGAGCTTCTGTCAGAGACGGTCAGCGATAACGAGGATGATGAAAGTGAAAACGCGATATTGGAACAATGTATTAGCGATGATTTAAGACCGACTGTCGGTGAGCAAATTATATCCATGAAATGTGCAGCACACACGCTTCAACAAGCTGTGAAAGATTTTCTAGAAAGCTGTGGTTTGGAAGTATTAAACAGCGCCCGCAGAGTTGTGAAACTTCTAAGGGCTCCACTTTTGCGGTACGTAACTACAAGTATACGCGTATATATCATTATATTTTAGTTGTATGGTCTTTTGATTGATTATCATCATATTATACAGGGCGAAGATAAAAGACTTAGGTCTTTTGAAACCGCAACTAGATGTTCCAACTCGTTGGAGCTCTTGCTATAATATGATAAACCGACTTTGCCAGCTGAAAGGGTTTTGTTTGGGAAATCTAGCCGATTCTGAGAATTTATCTGATGACGATTGGCTATTATTAGAAAATATTGTGAAATTGTTAGAACTCCCTTTTAATCTCATATTAAAGCTTCAGTAGAGTCAATTACTTTTGGGTGACTTCTACAAAAAATTGGTTGGAAATGCTGCTTCAGCTAAAAAACAACGAATGCACCATCAGCAAACAATTTTTAAGCTGCGTCGAAAAAAGGGAGAGTTCGCTTCTTGAAACAAGTACTATAAACGCTGCTTTGTTCTTGGATCCTCGGTTTCGGCGTCTCCTTTCTAGAGAAAAGATGGATTCTGCGAAAATGCACCTTAAAGCTCTTGTTTGTCGAATGGAGAGTTTGAAAGAGGTTAATTTTCTATTCATTATTTTAACTCACGCTAGCTCTTTTTCTTATTTATTTATCATTTTTAGAATCCAAAACCTCTTCTCAAAATCTTAGACATAGCGATGATATGTCATTTTTGATTGATGAAACATCTACGCAAAGCACGTCTTCACTTTTGAGAAGCTGTATAAGAGAGCTCGAATTAGCGGATTCATCATCGGATGAGGATTCCACGGACATCCGTGATGAAATAAGGAAGGCATTCTATCAAATTGACATGTATAAAGAAAAACGAGTGGATGTGGATATAAATATTATAGAGTACTGGAACAGCAAAAAATATAGCTTCCCGTGGCTTCGAAAACTTGCTTTCGCCATTCATTCGGTACCTGCTACGCAAGTTAGCGTCGAACGAGCTTTTTCAGCGTTAAAACTTGTTTTAACAGATTTGCGTTACAACTTGACCGAGCAAAATTTGCAAACGATCTGCTTATTAAAGCTTAACAGCAATATATTTAAAAATATGTAAATATACGCAGCCATACTAAAATATGTTCATATAAATGATACATTTACAGTAAGCGATAATAAAATATGTACAAATATATATATAATAAAAAGTATATCAATGCTATCTAAGTAAAATAATAGTATTAGGTATGAATAGGAATATAATTCGTATTACACATATATATAATGTACATTAATTGAATTGTGTATCTACCAGACATGTAAAGAGTAAGTAATACATTTGTACCAATATGTTGTTAACAACTTTAATAAAACAAGAATTAGAATTAAATTGCAGTAATGACACACCGTTATCCAAATTTTTTTATATTTTATTTGGGGGCATCGAGAGTTAATATTTATTGCTCAATTTGAGATTCCTTTTCTCAATAGCTGCAGTGATATTACGAGCTATGTATGTATGTATCAAAAATGTGTATTTTCGATATTTTTATATACAAATGGGTGTGACTTTAATTCGATTTTAAAATTTTTCTGTCGGCATGCACAAATACAAATATGAAGTTCGCTTACCAATTTGCAAAAACATAGCTCAAAGGATGTACGAGTTATCGCACTTGAAAGTCCAAAAATCTTATTTGGAAAGTAGGCGGTGCCACGCCCATTGTCCAACAAAATTATGTGGATCAACTACATGCAATTTAAATAACGTGGTTTCTTTAGATACTCAAATATCGCATGTTCTGTGCGGAAATTTCTATATACAGAAAGGGGCTGGCTACTGACCGATTACGCCCATTTTTTTTTAGAAAGCTTTCCCATTATAGCAGAATGCGGTTTAAAATTTTCACTCTAATAGTTGTATTGAAGCGAAATTTATTGCAAAAATCCACTGCAAGTTCACCATTTATACTACGAGATTTTCATCTAGTTTGTTTATGATAAAATTCTAGTATTATTAACATAAATTTTCAAAAGTCCATAAGGTTTTCAAATTTTAGGAATCCAGGAGAATCTATTGGTACCAAATTTTTTCAATTCGGATAAGCCGTTTCTTTGTTATCAAGCGGGACTTTTATTTCGGCCTTAAAAAATAAAAGTCTTGATTTAACTTTTATTTCTGGACTTTTATTTTTAAAAGTCCCAGTTGAACTAGTTCTATCGGACTAAAAAAATAAAAATCCGAAAATAATTTTTATCTTGATCCAAATATATTTAAAGTCCGAAATTAACAGTTTTGCAAGGACTTATATTATAAAAGGAATAACAGTTTCAGCCCTGCTTGTAGTATAAATGTTTGGACGTAATAGAGAACTTGTAAGTTATAGAAAAGTAAAGAATCAAATCGCAGGAAGGTAATTCACCACTGGAGTAACTTTACATGTAATTCGGCAAGTTAAATTTTAGTAACACTTTAAGTGGAAACGATTCCAAAACAACTCAAACTTTTTTGTTGTCGGAAACATCAACATTAAAAAATGATATTTTTTATTATCTTATTAGATTCGTTCGCGTGAGTGAAAATTCGTAGAAAACTTGAACAAAATGATACTAACTTTGGAAAAATCCTGTTCGTTCAAACAAAACTTTTTGCAACAAGAGGGCGCAATTTCGCTTGGAGGAGAAGTTGCAAAATTGTACCCGATAAATAGGTGTCCGGTATCTCATAATTTTTTGCACAGTAAATTAAAAAAAGGGTTTTTCGTTTGTATTGATAACTGAAAAACTAGTTTTTTTGTTGTTTTCCCATTTTGTGTGCTTTTTCGATTTGGTGTTTTCTTATTTTGTGTATAAGTGGCACCATCGTGATAAGTAAAAAGTAGAGAGCGCAGTGAGCGTAAAATTCTCTTTGAAATTTGCTCATGTATTGACTGTTGATCGCTGTTGAAATGGCCAGTGAGATCAGTTGTGTTAACAGAAAAATCAGTTAGATTGATTAGGAATCTGTCAGTTTTACAGAATTTTGTTAACTTAAGAGCGACAATTTCTCTTCTGTTGGAATGACTAAACTAATTAAATGTTCGCTTGACAAAGAACTCGGTCGAATTAACCATAATTCGACCAATTTCACCGAATCTGCGTTAAGTCAAGAACAACAGAACCGATTTGTTGATTTTACTAGCACCATTTCTTTCAGTGTAGTTGACACCCTCCTTACTCACCCTGCGATTACTCTTACAAATTTTTCTTTTTTTTTGTTGTAATTTTGTATACTCTATCATACTCTTCTGAAAAAAATTTATCGTTTGCAATAATTCAGCGACTTAAATAGCAATTTTTCTCACATTTCTTTCCCATTAAATTTGTAAATTTTTTGTCGAAGGATAAAAACTCTTCACCCCCTTACGTACGCTGGGTTCCTTAAATGGTTATTTTAGGATATCCTCGTTCGTTTCTTATACAAATTGAACTATTTTTTTAAATTTATTTTAGTAAAGACGCCACGGTCCAATGACTGAAAGTCGCTTCACTCAATGACACCTTCAATTTCGCTTTATTTCTTTGTTAGCACGCCGCTGTGACGCCATTCGCTAGCCTGTACCAGTCTTGTCAGTCATGCAATCGTTTGGGTACTTTGTCATACTCAAAGCGCTAGTTATGCATTTCATTACAACTTTTCTTTAAAAAAATTCAATTTTTTCCTTACACCCGAAAAGCACGATCTTACATGTCCGTGTGTCGATGATAGTACCACCACTCATCTATGCAGTGCTATGCATTCGGCCATGTATTCATGTAGTGCAAAGCACATTTACTGCCTCATCTATTTAATATCATAAATAATTGCATCTAATTAAATATGCTCAAATGAAAATGTCCGCTTTTTATACATTTTATATTTTTCTAAATGCCATTTTTTCTCAATTTTTTTTTCATACTCGTTTGCTTCATTGTGTTGCGTGCAGCAAGAATGAGAGGGTGCCACACTGTGGGTTGCTGCTGGACTCAATGCCTTTTTCTGTACGCTGCAGTTGACGCGCGCGTGATGGAGCGAATGTCATTCGAAATGAAATTAAAGTTCCAATTTGAGTAGAAGCGAAGAAACAATTATAAAAAAAAGAAAAAACATTAACAAAAACAAGCTCTACAAAATGGGAAAAAGTGTGAAATAAAAATTGCGGATGCAAAGAATTTATTCTAGAAAAAAAGCGCAAAAATTAACGCTAAAGAATGTCATTTTTAGAAAATGGCTGTTGATTAAGGCGGTATGCGGGTGCTTAGCACCCACCAACCTCTTGCCTCACTTACTGGACAGCGCAGCAAAAGGAATTTAATAGTTTTCAATTGGGAATCATTCGTTTGCAGACGCTTTCGTCCGCCTAAATGTGAGTGCGCATCATCCGCTTCCTGTAAATGTTAGAGCAGAGCTCACTGCTCTTCGTTTTAACTGCTGCCTGACTACCCAATTCCTTTTTGTGGGCTGTTATGCTTGTATGAAAACTTGCTTGCTGATTGTCTTCACATTTGCCTTGTTTCAAGTGTCAACAAATGAAGTCACGATTTAGTCGTTTGAAATGCTGGCCTGCCACCACATGCTTGCTCGCACCTCTACTTAAGTGGTGCCACTGTTTGTCTTTGGTAGTGCCTTCTCTTCCTTCTCTCTTTCACTTGTATGGCATTTGCTAGTATTTCAATTCGTTATATATCAACTTACTCCGCTCCCTGTCTCTGCACTTAATTGTTTACTTATTTTTCTACAGTTTCATTTTTTTTATACTCAGCTGAGCAGAGCTCACAGAGTATATTAACTTTGTTCGCATAACGGTAATCCGTAACGGCATAAACTAATCGAGATAGATATAGACTTCTATATATCAAAATGATCTGGGAGAAAAAAAATTCATTTAGCCATGTCCGTCCGTCCGTCCGTCCGTCTGTAAACACGATAACTTGAGTAAATTTTGAGGTATCTTGATGAAATTTGGTATGTAGGTTCCTGGGCGCTCATCTCAGATCGCTATTTAAAATGAACGAAATCGGACTACAACCACGCCCACTTTTTCGATATCGAAAATTTCGAAAAACCGAAAAAGTGCGATAATTCATTACCAAAGACGGATAAAGCGATGAAACTTGGTAGGTGCGTTGACCTTATGACGCAAAATAGAAAATTAGAAAAATTTTGGACAATGGGCGTGGCACCGCCCACTTTTAAAAGAAGGTAATTTAAAAGTTTTGCAAGCTGTAATTTGGCAGTCGTTGAAGATATCATGATGAAATTTGGTAGGCACGTTACTCCTATTACTATATGTGTGCTAATAAAAATTAGCGAAAATCGGATGACGAACACGCCCACTTTAAAAAAAATTTTTTTTAAGTCAAATTTTAACAAAAAATTTAATATCTTTACAGTATAAAAGTAAATTATGTCAACATTCGACTCCAGTAATGATATGGTGCAACAAAATACAAAGATAAAAGAAAATTTCAAAATGGGCGTAACTCCGCCCTTTTTCATTTAATTCGTCTAGAATACTTTTAATGCCATAAGTCGAACAAAAATTTACCAATCCTTGTGAAATTTGGTAGGCATAGATTTCTATGACGTAACTTTTTCTGTGAAAATGGGCGAAATGGTTTAGCCACGCCCAGTTTTTATACACAGTCGACCGTCTGTCCTTCCGCTCGGCCGTTAACACGATAACTTGCGCAAAAACGATATATCTTAACTAAACTTAGTTCACGTACTTATCTGAAGTCACTTTATCTTGGTATAAAATATGGCCGAAATCCGACTATGACCACGCCCACTTTTTCCGATATCGAAAATTACGAAAAATGAAAAAAATGCCATAATTCTGTACCAAATATGAAAAAAGAGATGAAACATGGTAATTGGATTGGTTTATTGACGCAAAATATAACTTAGAAAAAAACTTGTAAAATGGGTGTGACACCTACCATATTAAGTAGAAGAAAATGAAAAAGTTCTGCAGGGCGAAATCAAAAGCCCTGGAATCTTGGCAGGAATACTGTTCGTGGTATGACATATATAAATAAATTAGCGGTACCCGACAGAAGATGTTCTGGGTCACCCTGGTCCACATTTTGGTCGATATCTCGAAAACGCCTTCACATATACAACTAAGGGCTACTCCCTTTTAAACCCTCATTAATGCTTTTAATTTGATACCCATATCGTACAAACACATTCTAGAGTCACCCCTGGTCCACCCTTATGCGATATCTCGAAAAGGCGTCCACCTATAGAACTAAGGCCCACTACGTTTTAAAATAATCATTAACACCTTTCATTTGATACACATTTCATACAAACTCTATGTTCATTTTGCTAAATGGTGATTTTCCCTTATTTTGTCTCCAAAGCTCTCAGCTGGGTATGTAATGTTCGGTTACACCCGAACTTAGTCTTCCTTCTTGTTTTATTTTAATTCCACTGCAATTCGCTATATTCTCCAATTTACCTCCTGCCTCAACTTGTCACTGCACTTAATTGTTTATTTATTTTTCTTTTCATTTCATTTATTTTATTTTTGTTTGTTCACTACTGGTTTGGTAGTAATTATTTTCGTTTTAAGTTGGTTTACCTGTTGCCTTAGCTTAGCTTCCTTGCAATATGCTCTGGGTGTTTGTACCGGCGGTTTGCTTTTGGTGGAAAATTCTTTATTGAAATGCTTGCCAGGCATTTGTCACGTGACAATTAAAAAAAACTGCTCTGTTATTTTTCCCGAGTTAGCATGGGTAGGTGGCGCGTTAATAGATACAGGATGAAAGTGATTGCATCGACACCTGTTTGTTTAGTGGGTGGCTCCAACTGATTGCTAGTGTCAGCACAGTCGCTTAGCTGATTATAAGTGGCATGAAATAAGGGGTTTATTGCCAATTTTGTAGGGTTTCGGCTTGGTTCATTAAATTAAGTGAAGGAAGTCAAGTTCTATTTAAAAGGTGCTTGTTTTAAACTTAAGCTTTCTTTCGGACTTATAATTTCAGTTGATTATGTGTTAAGAGTAATAAGATAAATCAAGGTAAGTGAGTAACATATTTTTGTTTACTTCAAATATATTTGAACTCTTGGAACCATCAATTGTTCTCTTGGGTTCAATAGAACAAGCCAGTTCCTTCCCTAACTGATTGTAGTTGGAAATTCCAAGCCAAACCAAATTACAAAGCGTGGTACAAGTCAAAGGTACTCTCTTAAGTAAAAAATTCAAAGAAAAATGTCAACTCGAATGCTTGTCGCATAATTTAGAAGTTGAATAAAACGTGTGCGGCATATCTTTAAGGTAAAAACAAGATCAAAGTTTCTGTTTGATTTGGTTGAGAATGTTCTAAATACATACAATGACATAATTCAAGGTTAATCGCTCTTTTTTTCGCAATGCGCATTTACATTTAAAGGCAAATAGTTGCACTTAATAAACTGCAATGCATTCAAACCAATGATGTCAGCCACAGAATTAACTCAAGGCAAAAGTAAATTGAAAAATTTGCTTCTTACAACTTTTTGTTGTACTCACCGCTATTAAGCCACTAAATGATTGAATTCACTCGAGAATCGAGAGTACACGGAATATGGAATTTTATTATGTGCAACACTTTAATAAAGGGATAATTAAAAATTTGCGCCATTATTGGCAAAAAAGAACGAAAAGAAAATATATGTTTATATAAAAAACATACCGTTAACTTAAGCTAAATGTGTTCTTTTACTTTCATTACTTTCTGTAAACAAGGGAAAATAAGTATTTTACTAATTCATAAATATTTATTCATGTTGAAAAAATAAAAACAACATCATTCATGTTGAAAGTTATTCAATGTTTTCCGGTGACTTTGCTAAATTTTTTGTTGCTCTTTTTAATATGTTCTTACAAATGTATGCATGTTTTTACGCAAATTTGCATGCTGTCAGTCAACGCTAATTAAACGAAACTCCATTGTATGCTTTTGCGAAGCATGCAAGTCAATGAAAGGAAAGAGCTCCGGTTTCTCGAATGCTATTGGTGCGCGAGCTTTTTTAGTGTCCTTTTATAAGTACTCACTTGGTCAGAGACAATGCACTGATTATTAATTTATTTTAACCACCATGCTAGAGGCATGTCCCTTTTTTCATTGCTATCATTATTTTCACCATCATCGTCGTTAGTGGCATCATCAGTGATGCCGAGTCATAAAGCATAGCTAATGTAGTGTTCATCATAATTATTGCGTCTGTCACCAACTGTCGTAACTTTACCTTTCAGCATTTGCGAAACTTATGCAATTGCCGTATTGGTGCATTGCAATGAGAGCCACTGACACTACTACATATTTTTCTCGTTACGTGCGCAGATGTGCATCAGTTTGAGTTTTGCCTTTTTCACAACGGAAAACGTCCAAAATCCTTTCCTTTCACTGGTTTCGCTATACGCCTACTTTTGCAATCCTAGTAACTACTTAAATCACGCCAAATCTTCCTCATGTAGACACTAGTTGTACATAGCTTCTTTTTTCAATTGTACCGGGTTTTAACATCAATGCATCATAATTATGTTATAGATTTTTGTGAATATCGCTGCGAATTAAACATACATTTCAACAATTGATCTTACGCAAGGATAGCTTTGGTTCCTTGTTCTGTTCCTTTGTCATAATTAACACGATTTCGTGTTGAATACCATTATTTTTTATGCTTTCTCAAGCGTATTTGTACTTCGGTTGCAATGGCAATCGTAATGACAGTGAAAAGATCTGCAAGGTCAAGGACATCATTCTTGCCATGAAATACCTGTTACCAACATTCATAAGTCCCTACGCTTGCGCCGTACTCACAGAAGCTTTCACGATGGCCAATTCTACGTATCCGTACGATTCGGTTACTTATGTTACTGGCCGAAAGAAGAATCCCCTCTGATCGGTTGTTCTTTTGCATTTCGTCAGCATGAAAAATTAAGATCTAGTCGGTTTGAATAAAAATTGCTAACTACTTTGAACACAACTATTGCAACGAGCTAATGAAAACCAGTAAAAGCATGGTTCATCGTAACTCGACCCCGATCTTGTCAACCGATTATGACCAACATTTAAACATGGTGCTATTTCACCTTACTGCTTTGATCACCGCTTGACAAATCAGTACATACCTATGTAACATCAGTCAAAACTATTCGTGAGTCTTTAGCAGAAAAGTCAAACTAGCAATTTTTTATTCTTTTTGCTCCCCCGTAATTCCCTCTTGGCATTGAATATTTATGTTGTATTTGAAGCTGTGACCGCCATAGTTAAGTGTCATTTACTTAAACTAACTTTTTATACACAGTTGAGCAGAGCTCACAGAGTATATAAAGTTTGATTGGATAACAGTTGGTTGTACATATATAAAGTAATCGAGATAGATATAGACTTCCATATATCAAAATAATCAGGATCGAAAAAAAATTTGATTGAGCCATGTCCGTCCGTCCGTCCGTTAACACGATAACTTGAGTAAATTTTGAGGTATCTTGATGAAATTTGGTATGTAGGTTCCTGAGCACTCATCTCAGATCGCTATTTAAAATGAACGATATCGGACTATAACCACGCCCACTTTTTCGATATCGAAAATTTCGAAAAACCGAAAAAGTGCGATAATTCAATACAAAAGACAGATAAAGCGACGAAATTGGTAGATGAGTTGAACTTATGACGCAGAATAGAAAATTAGTAAAATTTTGGACAATGGGCGTGGCACCGCCCACTTTTAAAAGAAGGTAATTTAAAACTTTTGCAAGCTGTAATTTGGCAGTCGTTGAAGATATCATGATGAAATTTGGCAGGAACGTTACCTCCTATTACTATATGTACGCTTAATAAAAAGTAGCAAAATCGGAGAAGGACCACGCCCACTTTAAAAAAAAATTCTTTTTAAGTAAAATTTTAACAAAAAATTTAATATCTTTACATTATATAAGTAAATTATGTCAACATTCAACTCCAGTAATGATATGGTGCAACAAAATACAAAAATAAAAGAAAATTTCAAAATGGGCGTGGCTCCGCCCTTTTTCATTTAATTTATCTAGGATACTTTTAACGCCATAAGTCGAACAAAAATTAACCAATCCTTTTGAAATTTGGTAGGGGCATAGATTTTATGACGTTAACTGTTTTATGTGAAAATGGGCGAAATCGGTTGATGCCACGCCCAGTTTTTATACACAGTCGTCCGTCTGTCCTTCCGCATGGCCGTTAACACGATAACTTGAGCAAAAAACGATATATCTTACTGAAACTTAGTTCACGTACTTATCTGAATCCCTTTATCTTGGTATAAAATATGGCCGAAATCCGACTATGATCACGCCCACTTTTTCGATATCGAAAATTGCGAAAATGAAAAAAAAATGCCATAATTCTATACCAAATACGAAAAAAGGGATGAAACATGGTAAGGTTGTTTTATTGACGCGAAATATAACTTTAGAAAAAACTTTATAAAATGGTTGTGACACCTACCATATTAAGTAGAAGAAAAAGAAAAAGTTCTGCAGGGCGAAATAAAAAACCCTTAAAATCTTGGCAGGTATTACATATATAAATAAATTAGCGGTATCCAACAGATGATGTTCTGGGTCACCCTGGTCCACATTTGGTCGATATCTGGAAAACGCCTTCACATATACAACTACCACCACTCCTTTTAAAACTCTCATTAATACCTTTAATTTGATACCCATATCGTACAAACTCATTCTAGAGTCACCCTGGTCCACCTTTATGGCGATATCTCGAAAAGGCGTCCACCTATAGAACGAAGGCCCTTTTAAAATACTCATTAACACCTTTCGTTTGATGCCCATATCGTACAAACAAATTCTAGGGTCACCCCTGGTCCACCTTTATGGCGATATCTCGAAACGGCGTCCACCTATAGAACTAAGGCCCACTCCCTTTTAAAATACTCATTAACACCTTTCGTTTGATGCCCATATTGTACAAACAAATTCTAGGGTCACCCTGGTCCACCTTTATGGCGATATCTCGAAAATTCGACCACCTATACAACAACCACCACTCCCTTTTAAAACCCTCATTAATACCTTTAATTTGATACCCATATCGTACAAACACATTCTAGAGTCACCCCTGGTCCACCTTTATGGCGATATTTCGAAACGGCGTCCACCTATAGAACTAAGGCCCATATTGTACAAACAAATTCTAGGGTCATCCCTGGTCCACCTTTATGGCGATATTTCGAAACGGCGTCCACCTATAGAACTAAGGCCCACTCCCTTTTAAAATACTCATTAACACCTTTCGTTTGATGCCCATATTGTACAAACAAATTCTAGGTCACCCCTGGTCCACCTTTATGGCGATATCTCGAAACGGCGTCCACCTATGGAACTAAGGATTACCCCTTTTAAAATACTCATTAACACATTTCATTTGATACCCATATTGCACAAACGAATTCTAGAGTCACCCCTGGCCCACCTTTATGGCGATATCGCGAAACGGCATCCACCTATGGAACTAAAATTTTAAATACTCATTAACACCTTTCATTTGATACCCATATTGCACAAACGAATTCTAGAGTCACCCCTGGCCCACCTTTATGGCGATATCGCGAAACGGCATCCACCTATGGAACTAAGGATTACTCCCTTTTAAAAAACTCATTAACACCTTTATTTTGATACCAATACTGTACAAACAAATTCTAGGGTCACCCCTGGTCCACCTTTATGGCGATATCTCGAAACAGCGTCCACCTATGGAACTAAGGATTACTCCCTTTTAAAAAACTCATTAACACCTTTATTTTGATACCAATACTGTACAAACAAATTCTAGGGTCACCCCTGGTCCACCTTTATGGCGATATCTCGAAAATTCGACCACCTATACAACAACCACCACTCCCTTTTAAAACCCTCATTAATACCTTTAATTTGATACCCATATCGTACAAACACATTCTAGAGTCACCCCTGGTCCACCTTTATGGCTATATTTCGAAACGGCGTCCACCTATAGAACTAAGTCCCACTCCCTTTTAAAATACTCATTAACACCTTTCGTTTGATGCCCATATTGTACAAAACAAATTCTAGGGTTACCCCTGGTCCACCTTTATGGAGATATCTCGAAACGGCGTCCACCTATGGATCCAAGGATTACTCCCTTTTAAAATACTCATTAACACCTTTCATTTGATACACATTTCATACAAACACATTCCAGGGTTTCCCTCGGTTCATTTTCCTACATGGTTATTTTCCCTTATGTTGTCACCATAGCTCTCAACTGAGTATGTAATGTTCGGTTTCACCCGAACTTAATCTTCCTTACTTGTTCCTTTTTATTTCGTTTTTCACCACGTTTTATCACCTCGCTGCTGTGCTGGCCTTGTATGAACTTTCGTGCGCTATCCCCTTTCGTTATGCTACACACAGCTACGCTTTTTCAACAATCAACCGGAAGCAATGTTTACAATTTTTTCCTTGTTACCTGTTCTGTTTGGCTTCACTGCGGTATTCATTTGTTGTTAATTTTTTTTAGCTAGCTGGTTTTCGCCCTGCATCCATTGCCACTCAATGTTCGACGACTAAAAAGTATTGAAAAATCTCCAGACAGCATTTTTCCGCGCTTGTTTGTTTATTTATTTTTCTAATCTTTTTTTTTATATCCTGCGGTCGGTAAGGTAATTTGAAAAAATTCCAAACTCTGACAGGAGCGTGTAAGGTGAAAGTGGGAATACTGCGATGGGTCACCAGTTTTTGTATGGCTACCAATGGTTACTTTTCTCTAAGGAACAGTTCAATGTTTGTGGCTTGCAAAAAAAAACGCAAAAAATTTATTTTATTTTTAATTTGAACTTTTAACGCAAAATCTCTCAAACTACTCAGTCGTCTGAATCACGTTTAACTTGTTCTAAAGTCATTCGAGTGTTATGCGTCGCGTAAAGGGTTCAACAACTGTTGTGTTTTGTCATTTTTTGTACATAAAGTTCAGTTATAAAGTATGAAAAGATAAAATTTATTGGACATTTACACTGTAATTCTTTTATTTATTTCCTATTCCTTTTTGGACCCTTTTTTATCTTTGCATATTTAAAATTTCGCGTACAATAGTAATTTATAAGAAAATTATTTGTATAACCACAGACTGAAAGGTGGCTAATGGCACTTACAAAAAAGTTCAATGGGCATAATAAATTAATGAAATGACAGATCAGGCAGATGAGAAAGACTACAGTAAAATTGTTTGGCTGAAGGGAGTTTTTTTTGTGCTAATTATCGAAGCAGTGGTAACATTTCGAGAATTTAACTTTTAAGTTTTTTCTGATTTTAAGCAAACAAATCTTTATGTTCTGCTCTCCTAGAACATTCGTTGTTACTTCTAATACCTCTGTTTTCTCTTACGACCCCACTTCCTATATCTGATATCAACGACGAGACGTAAATTCAAACACGCCAGTATGTAGTGTCCAGTCAGAATATAAATCATGAGCGTACAGTCGCCTCTTTTAAATGATAATCTTGGCTGCTAAAAAACAAGATGCGCCACGGGAAGGTGAGGCTGCCAATTGGGTTGGAGAAGCATTGGCAACCCCTTGAAGGTTGCGCTATACAACCCCTTGAATCATTTGGGTATTTTAGTCGCCTCTTACGACAGTTATACCTGCCGCGGGTATATTATTATTATTAATTGGTCTGGAAGCACTGCGACCTTTGTGCAGATCTATTGTGCAAGACCTTTCAGCCTAATTTTGTATCTGGAGGCTCTTGATATATCTAAGTACCTCTTCAGGCTTTTTACTCCATATCACATAGGGATTAAGAGTTGGTTATCAGATAGATTTAATTTACTTAGGTGATATCGTAGACCGCAGTGTCCCGTGTAGTGCCCAGTAAGAGTTCTAAGCAGGGAGGAATGCTTAGGTTAATGAGTTTGGCTTATACTTTCGTTAAACAGTTTGCCTTCCTTTGCCCTGGGCAATCAATCCAGTGACGTCTGAATTGTTTAGTTTCCCAGTTACTTATAGTTTCCCTGGTGTGTGCCTCCAAGAAAGAATCGGCGCATTCATGCCTTGCCAGCCACGTCACTGTAGACGGATATAAATTCGATACTGTTAAGAATTTCGTCTATTGGGGAACCACCAAGAACAGCCAAAACAATGCCAGCTTAGAAATCAAACAGAGAATAACTCATGCCACTTGAACTGCTCAGTAGGCAATTGAAAAGTAAAGTCTTCTCTCGACGAACAAAAATCACGCTCTACAAGTTGCTCGTCCTACCTGTCCTGATGTATGGCTCGGAAAACTGGACGGTGTCGAGAGAAGATGAGATGGCGATTGGAGTGTTCAAGAGAAAAATTCTCCGGAAGATTTATGTTTATGTCCGTGATGCTGACGGCGAGTATCGAGGAGGTAAAATGATGATCTGTATGAGCTTTACGCAGATATGAAAATAGTGCAGAGAGGTTCTATTCAAGGGCGCGTTGGCTAGGTCATGTTAATCGGATGGGCGAAGACGCTCCGGCCAAGAAAGTATTCCAGTCGACACCGCAGGAAGACGTCCACTGAGTTGCAAGAGGCAGGTGGGGAAGACTTGACCTCTCTTTGTGCACCTAATTGGCGTCAGTTATCGCGAAATAGGGATAGCTGGCATGACTTGTTACGAAACGCCCAAAATCGTTTAGACGGTTAAGCGCCAATTAAGGATGATGTATAGGTGACACGTAACTAAACACGGCATACTTTTAGGCGCAAGGAGACTAAGAACACTCCAAACATTTATTATTTCTTTTACATTTATTGCCAATGTTTTCTTTACAAATTTTTTTCACGGCAAAAGACAATTTATCACGAAATCTCATATCTCAAAACTTAAATTTGTATAGAACATAATAATGAACAACAAATTTAA
>JARSSU010043349.1:0-70015 GCA_029619165.1 Eurosta solidaginis | reverse complement strand
ACTCCACTTGCGGATGACGCTGATGCCATGTGCTTAGCCACCGCTCAATACTAGCTCAACGGCGAGCTTACTTGCCGATGTACAGATCTATTCTTCGTGTTAACGATAGCGGTCTCTATGCTTCTGAGAGGCTGGTCCGCATGAAACGCTGTCTGTCCTAAACCATGCCAGCTCTCTGTTAATTAAATAAAACTGTTTGTCAGCATTTGATTCCTATACAGGCATGCCTCGAAGTGTATTTCAAAAGGAGACATCCATAACAGCTCAGTTTTCTTCATTTTGTCTTTGCTCCCAGTGCTTCAGCGAGAGACTCTGAGCATTTTGTTGATACAATGCGGCTGCGTGCGATGCAGTGTGGATTACATCAATGTATGCCATACAAATTATGGTCCAGCAAGTTGATATAGTCATAACGCATAGTCATAACTATATTTTTACTTATCCATATCATGGCATCGTTATTGGTGCATTACCTAAAAATCGTAAAATTTTAATAATTGCAACCGCAAAAAATACAAACCACAAATAATTAGGCCTCTTAGTCAAAACGTATCCAAACCAATAACTAAAATCTACAAAAGTTAATAATTCACCACTCATATATTTTTAGTTATGGATATGGCGAAATTCCAAACTAATTGGTTGGCTATGGTATTGTTATGGCTAAGGCGTTATTGTATGGCACCAAAAGGTGGTTGGATCAGCTGTTTTTATATGGATACGGATAGTCAACTTTGCCAGGGCTGTTAGGGCAGCATCCATTCACAGTTAAAAGTAATATTTTCAAATTTACATTTCGCTTACCCATTACCATTTCAAAGCCGTTACCATATTGTATTTTACCATTTTGATTTTAAAATTGTACAAAATTCTAAAATAAGAACTAAATTCTTTTATTAAAATATTGTTAGAGAATGTTATCTGACTAAATATACGAGGGTCGACTTTACACCAAACAGCGAATACCTAAAATAGAATATTTTTGTCACCAGTAACTCAGTACTTGTTGCCGTAGAACCCATCGAAAGTGCTCCCTCCCGGTCAATTGTGTCATGCAAATGAGATTGCGTTGGCGTGTTGCTAAGCAACGGGAGCACAGCACAATTTGAATTTTTTGTTTGCCACCGGTAAATATTCCACTAAAGGCACATTACAATGAAGATTACTTAACTAATCGCATGCGAAGTGTACAACTAACAAATCCCAGAGAAATCTGTTCAAAAAACCTTGACTCGATTTCGCTAATTTCGGTGAAAAGAGCGTAAAAATAGCAAAGAAAAAATTCAATAACATACAAAATCTTAAAGGCTTATCAAAAATAGCACAGTAAATATAAAATATACAACAATTTACAATAACAACAGCGTTGCCTGACTGTTTACGCATTTGGTTGTATTTTTGCATGTCAGCTATCCTCACCATCACCACTGCTCTTTCACTCACTCACATCACTCACTAATTGTAAACACGACAAACAAAATGTCTTGCAAATCCTCGCTAATCGCTTGCAATTAATTGCTGAAACATAACGCTTAAATTTGAAATTTATCACATTTATTAATAGAGAAATAATTTTATATTTGCCTGATTAATTCACAATAACATACTTTGTTGATAAAAAAAGTAATATAATAATTTCCATCTTAAATATGTACACATATTAATGTGTGAGTGTATGTGTATGCTATATTTTTCAAGCAGCAAAGAGTATTTGTCTGCCCCCACACAACGATTTTGTTTTGTTTGGCTCTGTGGTCGTACGTGCCTCATGTACAGCAGCGAACATAAAAATAGCGGTGGCAATTTTTTCCAAATTTCGTCAATCAGTTTCTTCCATTGTTTTTTTCGATATTTCAAAAAAACATCCATGAATTTCGCAGATGAAACTATGCGAACACACAATCTCAAAAACATTTCAAAAAACTTCGAAAATTCGCTAAAATTTTACTAATACTTCGAGGTTTTTACTTGAGTTCTCGAATTTTTTAAGTTTGTAGTCCAGTCAGTTAAGTACAATTTATAAGTCTCTCAAAGTCGCATTTTTGATCGATTTTTACTGTTTCGAAGGAAATTTCCTCCATATAAAAATGTACAGTTTTTATGGAAGAAAATCTAAACACCCTACAAAAAAAATAACGTAATTTTTTTTCGAATTTTTTCGAAGCGGATGGTTGCATAGTTCAGTACAAAATTCTTAAAAGTGTTTCTTAAAAATCGAAATATTAACTCAAATTGATCAAAATTACCACTGCTCTCTGCTGTACGACATTTCATCAAAAAATTGAAATGCAACTTAAAGAGAGTCTTCAAATTTTAGCTATTAAAAAGCATGTTTTCTCGCAATGTAAACTATAAACTTGTACAAACTTAAGCAAAATTATTGGCGTATAAAAATTGCAAACAAAACAAAATCAAAAGTGTAAAATAAATTTTTTAAATATACACGAGCTCTAGGCCAAATATTGTATATCTTAATAAAACACAATACGTGAATTTGTTTGATATACAATTATATTATTAATTTGTCGATATTTCGACTTCAGTCTGAAGTCATCATCAGGAATTTTTGAATGCAATATGTCGACTGTCGGACATATTGCATTCAAAAATTCCTGATGATGACTTCAGACTGAGTCGAAAGTATCGACAAAATTAAATATATAATTGTATATCAAAATTCACGTATTGTGTTTTATTAGAATATACAAATATTTGGCCTAGAGCTCGTTTATATTTAAAAAGTTATAATTCAAAGGCGCGTAAACAACAAAAGTAAAAATAAATTTATTTTTATTAAAAAATGAATAAAATAAGATACGTTAGACTAAAAGAAAAAAGAGACGTTGAGTTAAAATAGCAGCTTGTAGAAAATGAGGAAAGCTAAGAACAAAATATAAAAAAAAACAAAAATTTAGATGCAAAAAAATTGATAAAGAAACAATTATATAAATAAAGAGAAATAAATTTTATTAAAATAAAAACACCTAACTAAAAAGTAATCAAACAAACACGAAATAAAATATAGTATACAAAAATAAAGTATAAAATCAATTATTCAAAAAAGTCGTGATAAAAAGTTATCAAATGAAAATGAAAAATTTAAAAATACACCTGGCCATTCTTTTAAATATAAATAAGCAAAACGACTTTAAACTATATAGAGCTCCTAAAGATAGAAGAAATTAATAAGACAACCAAATAAAAAGAAACAAAAAATGTATGACAAGTAAAAGAAATAAAAAAGTTCTAATTACAGTAAGTGAAGGTTAGGTTAGGTTAGGTTGAACTAGCCGTGTCCATGAGGACCTCACATAGACTGACATCACATGTAGGAAATGAACCTACGGTAACCATGAATGTGTTTGTCTGACATGGGTATCAAATGAAAGGTGTTAATGAGTATAAAGAGGGAGTGGGCCTTAGTCTATAGGTGTACACCTTTTCGAGATACCGCCATAAAGGTGACAGGGGATGACTCCTATAATGTGTTTGTACGATTTGGGTATCAAATTAAAGGTATTAATGATGGCTTTAAAAAGCGAGTGGCTTTAGTTCTGTAGGTGACACTTTTTCGAGATACCGCCATAAAGGTGGACCAGAGGTGACTCTAGAATGTGTTTGTACGATTTGGGTATCAATTAAAGGTATTAATGATGGCGGCCACCGTGGTGTGATGGTAGCGTGCTCCGCCTATCACACCGTATGCCTGGTTCAACTCCCGGGCAAAGCAACATCAAAATTTTAGAATAAGATTTTTCAATTAGAAGAAAATTTTGCTAAGCGGGTCGCCCCTCGCAGTGTCTGCAAGCGCTCCGATTGTATTTCTGCCATGAAAAGCTCTCAGTGAAAACTCATCTGCCTTGCAGATGCCGTTCGGAGTCGGCATAAAACATGTAGGTCCCGTCCGGCCAATTTGTAGGAAAAATCAAGAGGAGCACGACGCAAATTGGAAGAGAAGCTCGGCCTTAGATCTCTTCGGAGGTTATCGCGCCTTACATTTATTTTTTTTAATGATGGCTTTAAAAGCGAGTGGCTTTAGTTCTTTTCGAGATACCGCCATAAAGGTGGACCAGGGGTGACTCTATATGTGTTTGTACATATGGGAATCAAATGAAAGGTGTTAATGATTATTTAAAAGGGATGGGCCTTAGTCCCTATAGGTGGACTATTTAAAGGGAGTGGGCCTTAGTTCTATAGGTGGACGCCTTTTCGAGATATTGTCCTTAAAGTGGACAGGGGTGACTCTAGAATGCGTTTGTACGATATGGGTATAAAATAAAGGTGTTAATGAGTATTTTAAAAGGGAGTGGGCCTTAGTCCTATAGGTGGACGTCGTTTCGAGATATTGCCTTAAAGGTGGACCAGGGGTGACTCTAGAATGCGTTTGTACGATATGGGAATCAAATGAAAGGTGTTAATGAGTATTTTAAAAGGGAGTGGGCCTTAGTCCTATAGGTGGACGCCTTCTCGAGATATCGCCATAAAGGTGGACCAGGGGTGACTCTAGAATGTGTTTGTACGATTTGGGTATCAAATTAAAGGTATAATGATGGCTTTAAAAGCGAGTGGGCTTTAGTTCTATAGGTGGACACCTTTAGAGATACCGCCATAAAGGTGGACCAGGGGTGACTCTAGAATGTGTTTGTACATATGGGAATCAAATGAAAGGTGTTAATGATATTTAAAAGGGAGTGCGCCTTAGTCCTATAGGTGGACGCCTTTTCGAGATATCGGCATAAAGATGGACAGGGGTGACTCTAGAATGTGTTTGTACGATATGGGTATCAAATGAAAAGTGTTAATGAGTATTTTAAGAGGAGTGGGCCTTAGTTCTATAGGTGGACGCCTTTTCGAGATATTGCCTTAAAGGTGGACCAGGGGTGACTCTAGAATGCGTTTGTACGATATGGGTTTCAAATAAAAGGTGTTAATCATTATTTAAAAGGGAGTGGGCCTTAGTTCTATAAGTGGACGTCTTTTCGAGATATCGCCATAAAGGTGTCAAACACATTTTACAAAGTTTTTTCGAAAGTTATATTTTGCGTCAATAAACCAATCCAATTACCACGATTCGTCCCTTTTTTCATATTTGGTATAGAATTATGGCATTTTTTCATTTTTCGTAATTTTCGATATCGAAAAGTGTGCGTGATCATAGTTGGATTCGGCCATTTTTATACCAATAAAAAGTGAGTTCAGACAAGTACGTGAACTGAGTTTAATAAAGGTATATCGATTTTTGCTCAAGTTATCGTGTTAAAGCCGAGCGGAAGGACAGACGGTCGACTGTGTATAAAACTGGGCGTGGCTTCAACCGATTTCGCCCATTTTAACAGAGAACAGTTATCGTCATAAAATCTATGCCCCTACCAAATTTCATAAGGAATGGTAAATTTTTGTCCGACTTATGGCATTAAAAGTATTCTAGACAAATTAAGTGAAAAAGGGCGGAGCCACGCCCATTTTGAAATTTTCTTTTATTTTTGTATTTTGTTGCACCATATCATTACTGGAGTTGAATGTTGACATAATTTACTTATATACTGTAAAGATATCAATTTTTGTTAAAATTTGACTTTTAAAAAATTTTGCTAATTTTTATTTAGCACACATATAGTAATAGGAGTAACGTTGCTGCTAAATTTCAGCATGATATCTTCAACGACTGCCGAATAACAGCTTTCAAAACTTTTAAATTACCTTCTTTTAAAAGTGGGCGATGCCACGCCCATTGTCAAAATTTTACTAATTTTCTATTCTGCGTCATAAGGTCAACCCACCTACCACCGCACTTTTTTCGGTTTTTCGAAATTTTCGATATCGACAAAGTGGGCGTGGTTATAGTCCGATTTCGTTCATTTTAAGTAGCGATCTGAGATGAGTGCCCAGGAACCTACATACCAACGGATTACCGTTCGGCGAACAAAATTATTATACTCTGTGAGCTCTGCTTAGCTGAGTATAACAATTATATGAAAAAAAAATATAAATAAAGTTAGATGAAAAAAATAACCCAGAATAAAAAAAACTAGATTAAAAAAAAATAAAATAGGATAATATAAAAAAATTAAAAATTGAAAAATAATAGATTAATAGAAAAGTAAAACAAGAAAGAAAAAAGATAGAGAAAGTTAAATAAAATAAAAATAAATTACAAAAAAAGAAAAAATAAATAGAGAGAAAAAATATTAGCAAAATCGAAAACGCCTATTTCAAAAAGGTTCTAATGTTCATGGAAGTTCCCATAAATATTCTCTAAAATAATTTCGAGTTTTCGAAATCTTTATCGATTATGTCTTTAGTTAAAGTTCTGTCTAGAATGTCATTTCAAATTGTTTCGGTTTTGTTTCAGTACCGTTTCCGCTATCGTGTCGTCTCCAGTTTTGGCTCTGCTTTCGGATCTAATTTCGTTGCTGGTATCGATTCGGGTTTGTGTTTCAGTTTGTGTTTCCGCTTTTGGTTCTGGTTTCGTTTCCGATTCGATTTCTTACCTTCCTTTACATTGGCTTTTATTTATTTTATAACGCTTATTTAAGCTTCACTAGTTGCAACTCTCCTTTTTTAAAACAATAAAAAAAATGTGTTACATTGCACACCGGTACCTTTCTTTCAGGTGGTACGGAAATGTTTGCGTGTAATTCGTTGGTTAGTAGAAAACATATTTATTCAAAAGTTTACAACGCTACGCTAAAGTGAAGAAAAAACATAACGGAACGCGCTCGAAGTCAAAATAAAGCAGTTGCTAAAGTAAGTTGGAGCTTTTTTGAATGGCTACGTTATTAAGACTGAGAATATGCGTCAAAATATTGCAATAAACACAAAAATAAGTTGACAGTAAAACTTGCTACGCTTTCGTGTTGCTATTTTTTGTCAACAGCTGTAAGATAGCTCATACCCAGCAAACACAGTTTCTAACGTTAGAGAAATATTGTAATTTTACATTAGAATTCTAATGTAGTTTTCTAATGCATTTCGATTCGAAAACTAGTTAGAGAACGGTAGAATTCGACTGTGAAACGATTCGAATAACACTAGAAATGCGATGTTATGATTATTGTCACAGTAATCGATTATTTGCACGACATGATCACTCATCCTTAGTGAAAATGAATCCAAAAAAGTTAAAAAAGGGAAAGCGAGCAGATTATTGAAGTGCTATTTGAATGGCATGAAGAAAACGCTTCCCGATCCATACCCCAAACCAACGCGGAGCTCAATCCTGAGGAAGTGGAAGCGAAAATTACAACGCAATAACTAGTACTGAAAACTGTAACATACGAAAACATACGATAGGATTTGAATTATTTTTATTTATTTTTTTTTATGAAATGTTCAAAAAGTACTTTAATCTAAGAAGACTGAATTAAGTGTTTTATATGTGCTAAGTTTTAAGTACGGTTTTAATTTATTATAATAGAAAAAACCTTCGAAATATGTTCATCTTAATACATAAACTGATAACCAAATAAAAGTATTTGATATAATGAAACAATGAAAATTTGAATGATTTTGAATAATTGAATTAATTGCGCATCACTTCGAAATTCTCATTAGAAACCCATTAGAAATTTGTGTTAGAACGTGATTAGAATTCTAACCCTTTTCTCGATATCGAGAACGAAGTCCCCTTTTTATCGAGAATGCTATAATTCACAACAGTTTCGCAAATCGTCCTCTAACCTCTACCTTAGAGAAATACATTAGACTTCGATTCGTCTCTAAAACGTATTCTAACATAAACGTTTGTTGGTAAACAGTATTATCCTAAAACTATAAGAATTTCTTTGTCGCAATCATGGAAATGCCATTTTCAAGTGGGGTGTCGCCTTGTTGGTAGATGCAACTGATGTTAAGGGGAGGTTGATGTTGTTGAATTGGTTATCGTTGCTCAGTGTAGAATTTCGTGACACATTTAAAGTTTAACAGCATTTTACATGCCATAAATTATAGTGTTACCTCATTTACAGAATACCTACAAACCAGCCGCTTTTATGTGTTTTGTTTTTTTTATCAAATAATCTGAAGATGTCAGCTGTTAGCCGACAACATTTCACAGCACTGTCTCTTAAAAGGGTGTATTTTTTAGAGTTTTCATTGATTCAGTTGATAATAATTATATTTCAGAGGATGAATTTGATTTGATTTTCACTAGTTGTTGCTTAACTTAATTGGAAAATAAAAGTTTAATTTGATAACCGCAATTCTTTCCCATATGACTTTTTTGCAAGTATCACATGATTTTGAGGGCGATCTGCGCTTCAAAATAAATATTAGTACATGCATCTAGTCCATGTCGATTTAGTCCAATGTACATACCACTTTTTTTTCTCAACTTCCCCATGGCGAGCTACCGGAACTTTGTAAAAGTTTTTCAGAAGTATTTTCCATATTCAGAACAAGACATCATTTACCTCTTTAAATTTAAACCCTTAAGGAGACACCCTCACATTTTATAAAATTTCCATTATTAAATTTTATATATCATCCTAATTTATGAATCAGTTTGATTTGCAAGATATTCCAATTTAGTTGTGTTTGATAGGTCTATGGATTAACTTAGAGGGCTGCTATATGAGATATTTTTATATGCTGTGACACAAGCAATAAAGCTTTTTTACGCAGACATAAACATTGTCAAAGTAACTACAAAATTTATAGCCGGAGAGCCAACAAAACAAGAATTTAATGGCTAAGTAGCGGGACATTCTGGTTTAGATTTGTAATGCCTTTTAGTTTTTAAATTCTATATTTCGTAAATTTCTTTGCAAAGCGTCTGTCCACCAAATTGCAAACCTGCTGTTGATTGAACTGAATATGAAAACGTCATATTGTTATATTTTGTAAATTTCGACGGTGTAATTTTAAACGGCAGTGGTCTTTAGTAACCGAGGATATGCCAAGCGTTATAGACCTAAATGTTCCATAATTTTAGGCGCATCTTCTGGTTATGTATAGATCATATATATTATTTCTAATTGCTGTTTTTATGTACGGGTACCTTTTTCGCTCTTATTCGGAATCCAAATCTATAAATAAAGTTTTGGTTGTAAAGATGGAGATTCGTGCTATTAGCGAGCTTTGGGCAATTTTGGTCGTAGTGCTTTTGTTTAACTATATTTTATTAAAATAATTTGTTAAAACTAAACGATTGTGAGTGAGCACACAAAGAAATCTATTAGTACTATGGCACATTGTGAATATTTGCACTGCATTATGACAGTTGCTATCATACGCTAGACGGCAGCGCAAGCTGTAAGTTTTAATTGATTGATAGAACAGTTGATTTCGCAAGATGCGCACGGGTCCGGCTCGTATTTTAAATCTATGTACACTTGTTATTCGGGAGTAGCTTCCTAGGCGAAGCTTGTTTAAGTTAAGCAGGTCCTTTTGGTCCTTGCGCAATATTTAAAATAAAACACAGCACTTTAAATTACTGCTTTATTTCATACGCTTGATTGCGTCTTCCAATTAAAACTAAAACAATTGACTTAATCCTACTGCCTTAAATACCTTTCTTAACGCTAGGAAGCCCATGGGAAAGGGGTTGCGGTTGTAGGTGCATATTGTTCTTACCGCTAGCCTGTGCCTGTGCCATATTGCTTAACAACATACGGTTACCCTAATTTGTTGCTACGCTTTGCTCTAATGCTTTGGTGATGGTTATGAGCTTAACTCCTGTTACATTCCATCACGCAGCATCAGCAGTCGTTGGGATACCATGCTGCTGGCGCAAAACATGGTAGTGGTTGCTAGGCGGTGATCAACCCACGCTTACAACGAGTTTTGCAGCGACGCTATTGCTAGGACAGAAATAACACGCTAGTTTATGTTGCTTGGCCAAACTTGTGCAAGCAAACAGGTTATGCGCTGTCGCTGTTGCTATGTGGGTGGTGATAAGGAAAGCGTTTGTTGTCACATCTTAGCTGTGCTAGGTAGCAATCAAGCCATACTTAGCGCCTGTTACATTCCTCGCATGATAAGCGCAAACAGGTTTTTAGTTATTGATAAGATAACTAAAGCAAAGAAGAAGAAATTGGTGTTGCTTAGTTGTGACCAGGAGCCAAGCTTACTCCTGTTATATGTAATATAAAATAAATTATATAAAATTGTTGGTAAATATGTGCAGGCACAGTGGGCCTAATGTGATAACTGACACAGTGGGTCTAATGTAACTTTTATAATCAAAAAAGCCGTTTAGGAAAGTTTTAATGAAGTTTCTCTATTTTATTAAGAGCGTTGGAGGGAAACGCGGGGATATAATCATATCAGCTATGTTATGGAACACAATATCTCGAGTCGCCGCTCCGAATCATTTAATAAATCATCCTCTTAGCGCCCAAAAAATGGCGTAAGTTTTCAGAATTTTTTCTTACTCAACGTTATAGACATTTCCCCGTTTTTTCTTGTTTAATTGATACAATTTTGCAATATTGCATTGTTGTCGCTTAAGTTTAAAAGTCTCCCTGTATCATTCGAAAAATGTTGGTTCGACCCGAAATATATATAAAGGTCAAGTAGACTCGTAACGTTATAACGATTTACAAAAATCTTTCGCAGAACTAAGACCTCTATCTACGTGCATATGCATATGATTTTTATACCAAATATCACTGGCCTGGGTTAAATGAGTCAGACTTATAGACTGAACTCTTCCTGCCATCACTTTTGCAGTAACAAAACAAAAACAACATCTTAACATCCAAACTTTCTTACTCATAACCAGAGCTGCTCAACCCTTATACATTTATACGACTTTTGTTTTTGTTTTGCCCTGAATAATAGGAAACTGATACAAATTTACCACTTCAAATATAAAAAACAAAATTTTTAAAGCACAGCCGTATGCGCTCACATATAATAAAATTCATATGGTAGTTTTTGATTTTCATATGTAAGTGCAAAGAAAAAGCACTTTCATATGATGAACGAGCACTTCGTTATGAAAACAAATTTACATTAACAAATTGTCAACTAAAAATTATTCAAAATATTATGTCTCTGAAAATATTTGTATTTTAAATTTATTCATTAAGAAAACAAAAATTACTTCAACCATTTAACGGTTCGGCCTCGGAATTTGAGATAAGATTGGAAACTTGCATACGCCTTTATTTTGACATTATGTTAATGGTATTAAAAGTCATGATAAGTCGCATGTGCGGGTCTTGAGATGTTCGAAACCCGGGGTTACAAAATTTGGTACTTCGCAAATATCTCGCTTCCTATGTCTTGCTCGAGTTTCTCGCTTAGCTCGAGGTTGAACATCATGAAATGCTCCACAGGAACAGCCTGAAGTACTTTGGTGGTCTCAACTATTTCTGAGTTAAGGCTTGAGCAGTTGATGAAACTTAGAAATTGATGAAGCGAACTCGTTCAAATATTTCATTTGGACTAAAATTTGGGTCGCCAGCAACATCGATTCAAAATTTAAAATAAATGGGCGTGGCTTCACCGCTTTTTAGGCTCAGTTTTTCACCACAATTTCGAAGCTGTAACTCCGTAATAAATTACGTATCGTAAAAAAAATTGGTGGAGATGATCTGAATGCCATATTAATGACTGAGTGAAGTTGTTTGCAGGATTTTTGAGAATTAAGTTTAATTTCTCTTGATTATTGTAAGATAAGGCGATTACGAAATTTTAAGCATCGATATATTGAACTTTTGAGCTTTTGAACCATTCACCAAAAAAATAGTGTATATACAATTTTGAAGCCGGGCCAGATGGTATATTCCCCACAGTTTCAAGTATGGCGGTCGTGGAATGGCTTAAAATAATATTCGATGGGTGCATAACGCTGAATCATGTACAGCACTCTTGGAGAACTGCTCGTGTAGATTTCCTACCAGAGGCGGGGAAGATCGTATATTCCCAAAGACTATAGACCCATTAGCTTAACATCGTTTCTGCTCAAAACCTTGAGAGGCTGATAGATGTGTAGATAAAGTCCAACGTGGATGAAAAGCTGCTCTCCACAACACAGCATGCATACACCAAAGGCAAGTCGGTAGACACATGCATTGCATAGGGTGGTAATAAGCATAGAGAAATCCCTGGAATATACGGAATATGCTCTAGGAGTCTTCTTGGACATTTCCGGGGCTTTCAATAATGTTTCTAAATGGGCGATTATGGATGGTCTTAATTACATTAAAATATATCCAGCATTAACCAAATGGATCGGCTGCATGTTAAATTGCAGGAAGATTACATCACAATGGGGATTGTACGAGGCCACGAAATCAGTGTACAGGGGCACGCCGTAGGGAGGGGGTGCTATAACCTCTGCTGTGGACGCTGGTCATCAACCAACTGCTCAGGCGATTCGATGAGGGACTCGTAAAACTTACGGCTTACGCAGATGACGTTGCAATTGTCATAAGTGGAAAGTCAATGCGAAGAAGGCGGATATGGTCTTGTCTTGTCTTGGCCATAGTAGTATAGCGTCATCAATCACAAGACGAACAGACTACCTGATTCCCTATCTGCGCTCCGAGGATGATCTTAAGGCCACAATAGAGGTGGGCGGTTGGCGCAAGGTTGCGCAAATGGCGGACGAGGCGATACATGTGTACACAGCTGGTTCCAAAGTAGTGGAAGGAGTAGGGTCTGTGGTATACTGTGCTCCGTAAATAAGCAGATCCTACAGGTTGCCGGATTACTGTAGCGTTTTCCAAGCGGAAATATTAGCTGTATCAAAGCAGTAGAAACCCTGGAAGAGATAGCTTACGCTGCAACCATGTTAACTTTTATATTGACAGTCAAGTAGCAATTAAGGCAATAATCTCGCATAGCACAGCATCTAAATGCGTGTTAGAGCGTAAGCAGTCTCTGGAGAGAATCGGACAGGGAGAAGCATACATCTATATTGGGTCCCAAGGCATATGGGAATAGATGGAATGAAAAATGGGATGAACTAGCTAAAAAGGGCGCATCCTTTGAAGCTTGCTCCGTAGACGTCCCATTAGACTGGGCGTGGGTTCAAGCGCGTGGATGTAAAGTGTCGAAGATTATGTGTAGGTCTTACAACCTTAGACTAACAAAGTTGCTTCTATCATTAAAAAGAGAGGACTGTAGACAAATGACGGGTATTCTTACTGGACACTGCCTTCTGGCGTCACATGCCTTTAAATTAGGCTTGGTCAGTGATAGAAGATGTAGGAAGTGCGGGTTGGAGGAGGAAACAATCGAGCACGTTCTATGCTCATGCACTTGCCAGGCTAAAACTCCAGCTACTGGGAGTGATGCAGCTGTCTGATCTAGAAGCAGCAAGTGGATTAAGTCCTAGGAAGCTTCTAGTATTTGCCAAGAGGACGGAGTTATTTTATAACATGGGTCCTGGTTTTTGATAGGGTTTTTCAGTTTGGTCGTTAAATCAAACTTCTGGTAACACTACGGACTCAGTCAGTCTATGTGGGTCCTCATGGCCCGGCCAGTTCAACCTAACTTAACCTACAATTTTGAAAATGTTTTGTGATTTACACTTCAATTTAAAAAATTTGAGCCGCACTGCTCATAACTTTATTGAAATAAGGAAGATGAGTCTTTAAACTGTCTAAAAAAATACCATCCACTCAAGGCACAAGAGGTTCATAAAAAATCACTAACTAACCAAAATAAAAATGTCACTTACACATATGTACATACTTCTCTTGGTATGGGGCGATACAACAATATTATTATTTCTATGTAACACTTTGTTGTTGTTGGCGTTGCAATATAAATTTGCCGTTCCGTTAAATTATTTTCCACGCATAATTACCAAAATATTTGAAGAAAATTCGCAATCTAGCACAACATAGCTGCTGCTGTTTTTGTTGTTGCTGCTGCGAGTAAAAACAAGAAATTAGCTTTTCATAAACAAACAAATAATTATGAGTGCTTGTCTCATCATTTTGCATGTCTCGAATGTCGTCGGTGTCGTGCGCTTGAATATGACAGCTGAAGCCAAAGCTGCTGCAGATTTTGATATACCTTTTTTTTAATTAAAAAAACAAACAAAAAATATATATAAATATATAATAAAAATAATTAAGAATGTTTATAAAAAAAGCATGCAAAGTTTGTTTCTGTGCTGTGTCATCTGTTTCACGTGTGTGGGTGGCTGTGTTGCGCCACAAATTTCACTCTCACATACTTATGTTAGAAAACTTATGTGTTTGCTCAACAACCAACAACATAATATTTCTTTCATGGGTGCTCTCGTTTTTTTTGCGGATGCTCTAAACAAGCGACACACTAAAACCCGTTGAGGCATCTAAAAATGTAAATAAATGTGCGAACGCCAGTGGCCGGTCGAAATAACGCCAACAATAACAACTATAACGAACATATGCTCGCGTTGCCCATCGCTTGGTGTTGTTTTTGTTATTAGTTGCTAATGCTGATGCTAGAAATAGTTCGGGGGCGTTGTTGATAAATTGAAAACATTTGCCTGCAATATGCCACATGAAGGCTACGCACCCGCAATCCACACCCTTTTTTGTTTTGGCCCCTAACCATTGCTATATTACATACATAAAAACAACAAGTAAGAAAGTCTAAGTTCGGCTGAAACCGAATATTACATACCCAGCTGTGTGCCTTTAAACGCTGTTGTTGTTTGCTATGTGTGGTTAATAGCACTACGAAAAATCGTGCGATTGATCTCTAAAGAGATTGGTCTCCGATTGATCTCTTTTGTCTACATCTGGGCATAATTGGTCCCCTTTAGTCACTTTCGGTACAGTTGTGATTAGTCTGTTGATATCTATGTAGCCCATTTTAAGAAATATAATTTTAATTCCATTTTGAAAAGCAGGCGGAACAACGTACATCAAGTGGATTTGATGAAAATACGACTGGACCTTATTTGAGTCCTTATTGAATCGAAAAGGAACTAGTCTTCTTATGTTCTCATATGGGTACAAATAGGATTGGTCCTATCGATCCCTTTCGGGTATAAATGGGTACAATTAGTCTCTTCATAGGACATGCTCAAACAAAAGGAAACAGTTCAACTCATACAAAGAGATCAAAACTGGCATTGGTCGCATACTCCTTTGCGACGCATTCCAGTTTCATCCTAGACTAATCGCTTTTTTTGCAGGGAGTGTATAAGGCTGCGCATTAATACATATGTATATCTTTCTATACTGAACTCATTTTTTTTAAAGGCAGCAAAAAGCATACAGAGGTTACAACTAATGAACTTGAGCGGGTAAAAATGCAGCTTAACAGTTGTAGCTATGAAAAAAATGTTTATGCCAAATTTCGTTCGGATTGGGAGATTTTTGTTTGACTTATGACATTAACAGTATTTTGGAATTAGTAACAAAAAGGGGCGGGTTACGCCTATTTTCCACATATGTTTAAGTCTTTGTTCTCAGCTCAACCATGCCACTACTGAGGTAGAATATCAGTCAAATGCAGTTCAATACAATAAAGTTATTGCAATCTTTGTTAAGGTTAGGCCTTGAAAAGTGGGCGTGGTCTTTAACCAATTTTCAGTGGTGGTTATCTTCACTCAGCCTATTTAATTTGGCAAGAATAGTGTCTTGTCAAATCTCAATGTAATATCTTTAACAGCTTTTGATTTACGACTTGTTAAACTTCAGAATTTTCTTTTTCTAAATGTGGGTGGTGCCACGCTCATTTTTTCCATTTTTCCAAATTTTTGATATAGAAAAAGTGGGCGCAATTATCGTTCGATTTCGCTCATTTTCAATACCAATCCATTCTGTGTCCAGATAAGCCCGTATACTGAATTTGATGAAAATATATCAATATTTGCTCAAGCTATCTTGTAAACGGACGGAGAGACGGACGAGGACGGACATGTGTTAATCAAATTTTTTTGGATACTGATGATTTTGATGTATGGAAGTCTATAGCCATCATCCTGTCGCAAAGATCCTGCGCCAGATAAATAATTTTGCATGTAAATGCAGCAACGCCGATTTGAGCCAGATAAATCCAGATTGAAGTCTGGTTATATTTGTGAGTTAGATAATTTGTTAATTTATTGTCTTTAGTTTGGCAACGCTGCCTTTAATAAACATGCTTTTTCAGAAAGAGATATCGCTGCTTGGCCTTTAGCCGGATGAGTTAAATGAAACACAGCGGCGACATCTGCCTATCACAACTCATGCGTACAAAAATATCACGACCTCTGCTTCTCAACCTCTCAATGATCCATAGCATTCCCGCGAGAATTGAGCATGATACGAAGAAATACATGTACAACCAACCGTTATCCAATCGAAGTTATAATACCATGTATACAAGTACAGCTGGGTATAAAAACAATATATTTAGACTTATGTACCTGGTTGCATAGCAATTTCTAGCTGACTGAATGACTGTTTGGTTGCCTGGTTGACTGAGGGCAATGTACAGTGATTTCAACTTGAAATTTACAGGCCATGATTTTTTTTTATAAAAAGTGCTGAAATTTATCGTAGTATCATAGTTCAGCCCAATTTTGTGTGTTTGTAGTTAACATTTATTTTGGTTAAAATGCAAGAAGTGGAACATTAGTTGGCGCTTAACCCTTTAAAGGGTTGCAACCGTACAATATGGCGCGTCAGTCGCTTCTCCGCTCCGCTAACACCAAGTGAGCCCCCAGCGGGTTAGGGCTCTTAGAATATACCCGTGGTAGGTATACCTGTCGTAAGAGGCGACTAAAATACCAAATTCATTCAAGGGGTTGCCAGGGCAATATATAGTTTCTCAAACCCAATTGTCAACTTCACCTACCCGTGGCGAATCCTGTTTCATTAACTCCTAATGGATCGGGAGGTGGGAGGGGGGTATGGCCTAGAAGCTTGCATGTGGTCATACCAAATCGTTCCCGAGATGGTCGGGCTGGTACCTTTATGGCGCTGGTTACCGGAACGTACCGGATCTGCATCCGGCAAAGGACCATCAACATCGATAACACTCCCCGAGGCCTTTGGGGAGTGTCCTTATCGCTACAACAACAACAACCAAGGGAATTTAACTCATTGATTCGTTTTTTTAATTTTCCGAGCGGAGTGGGCGCTGCCCTCTTCCTCTGCTTCGGTAGGCTGGTTCTGATAAAAATATTTTCTTAGCCGGAGCATCATCTTAAAAAACGAAGTCGAAGCACCCTCTTTGTATAGTGACAGCGGATATTTCGTTTTGTCCTCATTCACCATCAAACCCTTCTTTTCCGCTTCTTTTTTTAGTTTGGAGTAAGCAGAACTTACGGCGTGGGTGATCAGGCCAATGATATCAATGTCGTCAGCTCATATATAAGCGCAGTTGCTATAAATGTGGCTACAAATTATTAAAGCCGTAGTGCGATACTGTCTTCAGGGTATCGAGAGAATTACTTGATGCAAAGGTGGATTCTTCAACAAAAAGCAACATACCCTCTCTATACATAGTACCTCTAATCTTGGTAACTTTTAGAAGATACTAGCTGAGTATGGGTAAGCGATGGATAAGACTACGTGCACTGTGTTGCCAGTTTTTTCTGTGTAGCTTAAATTAACTTCATTTGTCGCTTAATTTCAAGCTTTCACAGCATGAGCGTGCATCAAAAGCAGCCATATATTCTCATGTCATGCGAAAATGCCACTCAGATGAGATGAATGTTGATTTTAAACTCAGGGCAGCATTAGCGCTTTAGGGAAAAATGAGAAAATTTGTAAACTTTTATTTTCAGGGAAAGAACCTTATGAGTAGAAATTTAAGCTTTAGAATTTATTGTGATTATACTCACATAATTTTGATGGTGCTGGGCGGAATTCGAAAATGATGGGAGACATAGGCTCAAAGGTTGTAAAGTCAATTGACCTAATATCCACTTCAAATGGCCATTAAGTCAATTTCCTTTTCGACCACTTCAATTGGCCATAAGGTTATTTGATTTTGGAAATTTCCATTTGGCCTTATAATCATTTCGGCAAAAAGGTCATAATCATATTTTACTGAAAAGCGCACAAAAAAAAAGCTTCCTGTGAACTAGACGTGTAGCTGAAATATATCCTCTTATTCAAAACAGATACTTACGGGAGTTTTTAATTTGATTTTTCAATGGAATGATAGCAGAATAAAAGAAAAATATGCGCGAGTTTTTCTTCTAAGTTTTCAATTAACTTTTATTTGGATAATATGTTCTTATTTCAGAAAAAAGCTCATTGGGCCATTTTTCAATTAGATTTGTCTCTGCCACGAAACCAACGTATAGAGTGAGCAGAGCTGCATAGTATTACTTTGAAACTCTTATGAATTCGAATTCTAAAAATTTCATTCCTTTTTACTAGTTTTATACTCAAATATTTCTACTCATAATTTTACCAGTCCGCATTAATTGCTCTTTCTTAAAAAAAACAAAAAAATAGCGAAAATAATAAAACGCGACTGCAAATACACCAATTGTAAATGTTTTATTACCCAAAGGTTAAAAAAAAATAAATAAACAGTTGACCATAAGGCCACTTAAGAAAATAAGAGCTGACTTATGAAACTTCAGAAAAATAGCATGGTCTATATCGTTTAAAACTTGCCCTTGTGACATATCTTCAAATTACTTTACAGCCTCTTGAAGTGACCAAAAGGTCAATTGGCTTTATGGCCGTGACCTTGTGGCACCCCTAGTGAAAAATTGTGACAAAACGACCAAAAATAAATGACATTATGCCTGTTGACCTCATGTCACCCCTCCTTCAAAAACTATCAGAAAACGGCGAAAGAATTGACCTTATGTCCGTTTAAATTGGCCAAAAGATCAATTGACGTGATGGCCATTGACCTTATGTCACCCCTCCTTCAAAAACTGAAAATGGTTAGGGAATGGAAAACTTTTATACAAAAACTTTATATTCAAAAATATTTAATTTCCAACTAAATAACTCCACTTTTCAGAATTGACGCTTAAGCTAAAAAATATCATACCAACTATACAAGCCCAATGTAAAAACAAGTAAGGAAGGTTAAGTTCGGGTGTAACCGAACATTACATACTCAGTTGAGAGCTATGGTGACAACATAAGGGAAAATCACCATGTAGGAAAATGAACCTAGGGTAACCCTGGAATGTGTTTGTATGACATGTGTATCAAATGGAAGGTATTAAAGAGTATTTTAAGAGGGAAAGGGTCATAGTTCTATAGGTGGACGCCATTTAGGGATATCGCCATAAAGGTGGACCAGGGTTGACTCTAGAATTTGTTTGTACGATATGGGTATCAAATGAAAGGTGTTAATGAGTATTTTAAAAGGGAGTAATCCTTAGTTCCATAGGTGGACGCCGTTTCGAGATATCCCCATAAGGTGGACCAGGGGTGACCCTAGAATTTGTTTGTACAATATGGGTAGCAAAAAAAAGGTGCTAATGACGGTTTTAAAAGGGAGTGGTGGTAGTTGAATAGGTGGTCGCTTTTCGAGATATCGCCATAAAGGTGGACCAGGGGTGACTCTAGAATGCGTTTGTACAATATGGGTATCAAACGAAAGGTGTTAATGAGTATTTTAAAAGGGAGTGGGCCTTAGTTCTATAGGTGGACACCTTTTCGAGGTATCGCAATAAAGGTGGACCAGGGTGACTCTAGAATGCGTTTGTACATATGGGTATCAAACGAATGGTGCTAATGAGTATTTTAAAAGGGAGTGGGCCTTTGTTCTATAGGTGGCCGCCTTTTCGAGGTATCGCAATAAAGGTGGACCAGGGGTGACTCTAGAATGCGTTGTACAATATGGGTATCAAATGAAAGGTTTTAATGAGTATTTTTAAAAGGGAGTGGGCCTTCGTTCTATAGGTGGTCGCCTTTTCGAGATATCGCCATAAAGGTGGACCAGGGGTGACCCTAGAATATGTTTGTACGATATGGGTATCAAATGAAAGGTGTTAATGAGTATTTTAAAAGGGCGTGGGGCTTAGTTTTATAGGTGGACGCCTTTTCGAGATATCGTCATAAAGGTGGACCAGGGGTGACTCTAGAATGTGTTTGTACGATATTGGTATCAAATTAAAGGTATTAATGAGAGTTTTAAAATGTGGACCAGGATGACCCAGAACATCATCTGTTGGATACCCCTAATTTATTTATATATGTAATACCTGCCAAGATTTTAAGGGTTTTTTATTTCGCCCTGCAGAACTTTTCCATTTTCTTCTACTTAATATGGTAGGTGTCACAACCATTTTATAAAGTTTTTTCCAAAGTTATATTTCGCGTCAATAAAACCAATCCAATTACCATGTTTCATCCCTTTTTCGTATTTGGTATAGAATTAATGGCATTTTTTTTTATTTTTCGTAATTTTCGATATCGAAAAAGTGGGCGTGGTCATAGTCGGATTTCGTTCATTTTTTATACCAAGATAAAGTGCGTTCAGATAAGTACGTGAACTAAGCTCAGTAAAGATATGTCGATTTTTGCTGTAGTTATCTTGTTAACGGCCATGCGGAAGGACAGACGGACGACTGTGTATAAAAATTGGGCGTGGCTTCAACCGATTTCGCCCATTTTCATAGAAAACAGTTAGCGGTCATAAAATCTATGCTCCTACCAAATTTCAAAAGGATTGGTAAATTTTTGTTCGACTTATGGCATTAAAAGTATTATAGACAAATTAAATGAAAAAGGGCGGAGCCACGCCCATTTTGAAATTTTCTTTTATTTTTGTATTTTATTGCACCATGTCATTACTGGAGTTGAATGTTGACATAATTTACTTATATACTGTAAAGATATTAAATTTTTTGTTAAAATTTTACTTAAAAAATTTTTTTTTAAAGCGGGCGTGGTCCTTCTCCGATTTTGCTAATTTTTATTAAGCGTACATATAGTAATAGGAGTAACGTTCCTGCCAAATTTCATCATGATATCTTCAACGACTGCCAAATTACAGCTTGCAAAATTTTAAATTACCTTCTTCTAAAAGTGGGCGGTGCCACGCCCATTGTCCCAAAATTTTACTAATTTTCTATTCTGCGTCATAAGCTCAACTCACATACCAAATTTCATCGCTTTATCTGTCTTTGGTAATGAATTATTGCACTTTTTCGGTTTTTCGAAATTTTCGGTATCGAAAAAGTGGGCGTGGTTATGGTCCGATATCATTCATTTTAAATAGCGATCTGAGATGAGTGCTCAGGAACCCACATACCAAATTTCATCAAGATACCTCAAAATTTACTCAAGTTATCGTGTTAACGGACGGACGGGCGGACGGACGAACGGACATGGCTCAATCAAATTTTTTTTCGATCCTGATGATTTTGATATATGGAAGTCTATATCTATCTCGATTCCTTTATACCTGTACAACCAACCGTTATGCAATCAAACTTAATATACTCTGTGAGCTCTGCTCAACTGAGTATAATAACTTACTTAATTGGCGGTAAACTGTCTAAACGGTTATGGCCGTCCAACAAGGCGCGCCAGTCGCTCCTTCGCTCCGCCAACCGGCGCCAATTGGTCACACCAAGGGAGTTTAAATCGTAAAAATAACTAAAAAACATAAATATCTCCACATTTATAAAAACTTCCAAACACGCGTTTACTTTATAAAATAATCCAAATTGAAGACCGTATAGTTTCAAAATAAATTTGCATCATTTGTTTCATTTTAAAATCATGCCTAAAAACCCTCTACCCTTTAAACTAGTTCTTCAGATATGTTACAAATGCTAAGTCAAGCAAGAAATGTATATAAACATAAATATAATTTGGCTGTTTTTCTTCTTCTCAATTCCCCCTTATTTGGTAATTGTGCTATGATCTACAATAGGGCATCGAGCGAGGGTATGCAAGGGAGAACTTGTACGATTATTTCATTGGCAGCTCGTAGTTCAAAATCAAGGTCAGCCAGTATGTAATATGTTCGCATTTGTTCCAATCAACACTGTGAATATAAATTGTTGCATTTCATAGAAACTGCTAGTCAGTTGTTGGGTAATCAAACATTTTTGTTGTTATTGTTATGATTTTGTTGCTAATAACAAAAGCGAAACGAATGGATGAATACATACATATGCACATACCTACATACAACTACATGCAAAAGTAGACCCTGACCTCACTACAATTTAACTGTGCTAATGTAAGTTAGTACATATATATTTGTAGTGGCTTAGTAATCCTGTAGGGAAAATTTTGGATTCTGTAGTTTGTAAACAAATCTCATCAAAAAGCCTTCTGTTCAAACATGGAGCGCATTGGGCCCAAAAAAGTTTCAAAACGATCTCCCCTAATTTGAAGTTTATGTGAAAAGAGTCTTGGAAAAAAAATTGTTTTGATCTTTGAATATATCGTTGAAATAGTTTTCTAATTTTAAACTTGATTATGTGTTATCCGGTACGTCATTATTTTTTTCTTGAGAAGCTCTATATTTCCTTTGGCCGCTGTTGTCTTTGCATACATTTACATTCTGAACGAGATGACCCTGAAAGTATGCTTGCTGTTAAGCAAACTAAGCAAAAATAAATGCGAAAATTATGTCACAGCTAGCTGGAAGGAATAAAGGTGATATAGAGGAGTAATGCCACGCAATGGCTCCTATAGCTACGTATGGCTCTCAGCAACATCACATTGGCTCCGGCTTGCTCTTAAAACTACCAAATCGATTTCGGTAAAATAACAAAGAAAATAATCACAGCTTGTTTTGGAATTCAAATTTTCAACTGCGTTGCTGTCGGCATGCCACACAATAAACCGAGCGCCAATCGATTGTATCGACCATCAAGTATGTGCTTTGGCTCCAGATGGCTCCCAACAACACACAATAAAAATAACGTTAATCAAACCTTCTGAAAAAACTTGATATATAACTTTTCATAACAAAAATATTGATATCTGGACCCAGAATAGATTGGTATTGAAAATGAGCGAAATCGAACGATAACCACGCCCACCTTTTCGGTATCGAAAGTTTATAAAAATGGAAAAAATGAGCCAATTCAAAAAACAAATCCGCTAATAAAATTTTACTCAAAACATAAATTCCAAAAAAGTTTTGAAATATGGCCGTGACACCATCCACATTTAGAAGATGAAAATTTGTAAATTTAACAAGCCGTAAATCAAAAGCCGTTTAAGATATTACATTGAAATTTGACAGAGACACTATCCTTGCAAATTATATAGACTGAGTGAAGATAATCAAAATCGGTTAAAGACCACGCCCACTTTTCTTAAAAGTCTAACCTTAACAAAGTTTGCAATAACTATATGGCATTCAACTACATTTCACTGATATTCTACCTCAGAAGTGTTAGGGTTGAGCTAAGAACAAACCTTAAACAAATAGTGAAAATAGGAGTGCCCGCCCCTTTTTGTTACTGTTTCCAAAATACTTTTAATGCCATGAGTTCAGAATAGAACCATGTATGTATTATTGCGCAGCCTTATAACACTATTAACCACACAAAGCATGCAACAACAACGTTCGAAATGCACAGCTGGGTATGTAATGTTCGGTTTAACGCGGACTTACACTTTCTTACTTCGTTTTATTAAAAGTAGGCGATACCCCGGTCATAAAGACTCAAGTTTCATCGATTTGTCGCATTTTTAATTTTTCGAAATTTTCGATACCAAAAAAGTGGGCGTAGTAATAATTCAATTACGCTTTTTTCCTAATTGATTTTGCTCCAGGAAAACCAGTGCACCAAATTACATAAAAACATCTCAATTATTATAGTATTCGATGATGATAATTTTTATGTAAGGAAGTCAATATATATCTCGATTCCTTTATGACATTACAAACAACAGTCTGGGTAAGAAGGGGAATTTCAGTTGTAGTTGTAAGGATACAAAAATTAAAACTTTCGAAAACCTCTTAACCTAAGCTTCAAATTTGGGCCGCGCTTTTTTTATAGCCCAAAAGCTTTGAGCAAAAATAGTCTTTTAAAGGATATTTACCAAACTACTTGAAACTTCGAGGTTGTTAATGGACCTCAGATTTGCATACTTACATACTTACTCAATTGGCGCTTAACCGTCTAAACGGTTATGGCCGTCCAACAAAGCGCGCCAGTCGCTCCTTCGCTCCGCCAACCGGCGCCAATTGGTCACACCAAAGGGAGTTTAAATCGTTTTCCACCTGTTCCTTCTAACGGAGTGGGGGCCGCTCTCTACCTCTGCTTCCATAGGCGGGTTCCGATAGAAACACTTTCTTGGCCGGAGCATCATCTTTAATTCGCATAACATGGCCTAGCTAGCGCAGCCGCTGCGTTTTAATTCGCTGGACTATGTTGATGTCTGCGTATAGCTCGTACAGCTCATCATTAAATCTTCGGTACTCGCCATCGCCAACACGTAGAGGTCCATAAATCTTTCGAAGAACTTTTCTCTCGAACACTCCCAACGCGCTTCATCTGATGATGTCATGGTCCATGCTTCTGCCCCATATAGAAGGACGGGTACGATAAGTGACTTGTAGAGTATGATTTTCGTTCGCCGAGAGAGGACTTTACTTTTCAATTGCCTACCTAGTCCAAAGTAGCATTTATTGGCAAGATTGATTCTTCGATGGATTTCAGTGCTGATGTTGTGTAGTGTGAGCTGTTCCCAAATAAACGAAGTCTTTTACTATTTCGGAATTATGGCTGCCAACAGTAGCGTGGTTGCCAAGGCGCGTATGCGCTGACTCTTTGCTCGATGACAGCAGGTACTTCGTTTTGTCCTCATTCACCATCAAACCCATCTTTACCGCTTCTTTTTCCAGTTTGGAGTAAGCAGAACTAACAGCGCGGGTGTTTAGGCCGATGATATCAATGTCGTCAGCATATGCCAGTAATTGCACGCTTTTCTAGTATATTGTTCAGTGCGGTTAAGTTCAGATTTGCATACACATAGATATAATATAACAACTGACGAATTTCCTTTAAAACAACACACACGAGGATATGACTAAATCAATTCAGATCGTAATCCAGGTCATTTCGCTAAAGTCATTGTTGGCTTCTCTTTCTCTAGCCATCTAACTCGTTCTATGTTCTCTTGCGGTGTTTTAATATATCTGACCTTTCCCGTCCGCTTGCCTCTGATTCCCTTTATATTTTCTCTTTATAGTATGGATTTACACAAATAAATTGATAAGGCCATTCCAAGGAAAAGAAAACTTATGATTTTACTATCTTGTAATTGGTTTTTTGTTTTGATTCCTTCTGCCTGCATGTGGGTGTTGATTGCATAGACAAAAATTCCACGAAATAAATACAAGAAATGAAATGTCTGCTAGCTAACTGGAATAGAAATAAAATAATTATAAAAAAAAATTTTAAGTTAAACGGTTTTATTGAAAACTATACTTACATGAAGTAATAATAATACTAAAAGCTAGAAAATAATTAGGTAGGTCCTAGGTACTAGTCATCGCACTCCTCATCAATCTAGGGCGTTGATCAGACAATTAAATAAAAGCGTTGGGCGCGTAAAATTTCTAAAAATGTGAGGCGTAGCATAACGTGATTAAGGTTCAGTTGGTCTTATATATGACTATCAATAGAAATTTGACGCGTCCAACGCTTTTATTTAATTGTCTGATCAACACTCTAGATTGATTTAGTATTATTATTACTTCATGTGAGTATTGTTTTCAATAAAACCGTTTAACATAAAATTTTTTTTAAATTATTTTATTTTCAAGTTTTTAGCCTTTATTTAATTGCCTATTGTCAGATGTAGATGATATTTTCGCTATTGTTAGGGCAAAAGACGTAGACGAAATTCTAAAAACTTTCAACGAGCAACACAAAAAATTAAAATTTACAGTAGAAAAAGAAAAACATCACAAGTTAGCTTTTCTGGACTTGGAAATCCACAACATCGGGAACAAAGTAAAAACGGATTGGTACAAAAAAGCCGTGGCATCATCTAGAATGATCAATTACCAACAAACCACCCATGGAATCAAAAAGGAAATACAGTAATAAACTTTATTAACAAAGTTTACTCCTTGCGTGACCAGGAGTTCATGGAGGAGAACAAGAAAACGATTCAGATCATACTTGAAAAAAATGGATACCCAAATAAAATAATAAACGATCTAATACGCACGGCGAGAAACAAAACTAAACAAAAACGAGTAACAATACAACAACACCAAATGAAGAAAGCAATAGAAAAATATACACAGGCGTCACATACATACCAAAACTAACTGACAACAACACATTACATAAAATGATTAAAGCCAACAACATAAGCTATGCACACAAACGAAATCACACAATCCAAAACATATACACGAAAACCAAAGACGAAATCAAAAAGGAGCAACTACACAACGTAATCTACGAAATACCATGTGGGGGAGGAAAAGAGGGGGAATTTTGCGGGAAGGTATACATAGGACAAACAAAAAGATCGGTCAACACGAGAATAAATGAACACAGGTTAGACGCAAAAAACAACAAAAACACCACAGCCTTAGCGCAGCACCTGACGGGATTGCAAGCACACAGCTGATTTCGATAATGTAAAGATTTTGGACGTGGAGAACAGAATAGAAGAAGGTTGACGTTAGAAGGGCTGCGCATACAACAAAATATATCGAAAGTTGTAAATTATCGAGAAGATGTAGATAGCATAAATTGCGCGTATGCAAGCGCCATCACATTAAATGTTTAGCTTTTGAGAGGGAATGATGTCACAGTGTTTTTATATTGTGTGGTTATTATGTACTGATGTAATGATATTCTATTTAAATTTCATACAAAATTTGTGCATTAAGTAGCAAAAAGATGTAAGTCCAATATGTTCAAGACTGTGCATCGTCTTATGATTAAGTTAATTTCCAACAATTTATATGTTTTTCGGTTTTGTGTGATAAATAGAAATCCCTGAGAAAGACGCAATACAGCGTCGAAACGCGTAGGATGAAGAAGTAAACATTTGTTTTATTTTAAAGGAAAGCCGGCCAGAAAGCTCCAAAAAAGTACTAGTACTGAGTAAAGTTTAGTGCCTGTTAAAAATGAGTGACTTAAATGAATTGAGTTACCATGTTTTTGAGATTTCTAGATTCCAAAACGGACTGGGTAATAAACTCGATATGATGGTGGGGTTTGAGTAAACTTCCGTAGAGCTACAGTTTTGAAACTTGGAACATACTACAGCAACAGTTGACAATAAGGGTGCTGCAGGGGTCTTAATATTAAAAAATAAATCTTACAGGAATGCATCAAAAAGTCAAAAAGGCCGCTATGTGGCGCTCCGGTCGGGATTATAAGAAAATTCAGGAAGTAATCTTGGGATCGGGTTTTAAGTAACTTTCCGCTAAGCTAAAGACCTGAAATTTAATTCGTGGTTCAGAGTTCAGCGACATTTTAAAACATGTGGCAAATATATTCGGTAGATGTCGCACGGATCTAGAAATTAAGAAAAATCGTACGGATGAGATGGAGTTCTGCGATAAATTTTTGAGATCCTTCCCAGGTAATAATATTGTAACGACTTCTGGGAATTTCTGATAATTTTGCAGCTTCTGTTAACATTCGAATCTCTGAACTGTCGAATAAATAACTCAAATATTCTGTATAGAAATATTTTTTTTTATTAAGACTAGTTTGGGAGTAGTACAATTACAATACCCGCGTACTTCCCTAAATCAAACTGATTCGTTATTCCTCAGCTTGCGCTGCTTTTGTACTCTCTCTTGCCTCGTTCGCATATTTCTCCTAGCACCTAGACCTTTCACGAACATGGAACAGTTGTATCGCATACTTGGTTATTTAGCTATATGCGTGTATATGTGTGAGTAACAACTTCTGCTCTTAGCTGATGACTACATATGTGTATGTGAGATATTCTTCGTCGCTTTCTATATGGATTACTTTGATGTGTTCATGTACACAAGTGGGGCATCTTGCTTTATTGTTGTTGTGCATTTTTTACTAACAGCATAGTGATGCTAACATTCGCCACAATTTAAAAAAACTTATGGAAAATTTGGAATTTTTCGATAGAATTTTATATAACTTCTTGTATGGCCAGGGCTTTGAAATTTAAACTTATTTCATATGCCAAAGGAATTGCAATACCTGTCACAAAAAGTTTTGTTGGAGACGCACGGATCGTAGTATTTCGACAAATAGTCCGGAAGATACAAACTACAAACTTCACACAAGCGCCGCGACAATACGACAGTACGACAGTAGGGGGAAGATATCCGCTAAGCCAGAGACTTACCTTTATAGCCTTGTTTTTAATAGGACAAATTTTATGTTGCTTTTGGATACATTTATAAAATTTGGACATGATTATTGACAAAGCAGCACTGCACTTGATTCCACGCTATTCCTACTTACTTCTTTTTTATTTAAACCTAATGTGATTGGAATACGTGTATTAACCTGGGTTGATTTGTATGGACGAAAGTTAACCGATATCGCGTCATCGATTTTTCGTTAGGAATTGGGGTCAGGAAAAAAAGTTCCACTACGCTTACCCAAAAAAATAATTTTCGAACCTGCGTTGTAAAATCGTTGACCATAGCAGTTTTTGAAAAAAAAATATTTTTTTGGTTTTGGGGAGTGTTTTGGTCGAAAAATTTACCTTTCGCCGTTTTTTTTCGCAGGCTCCAAAATTATTTTTTTGGGTTGACTTTTTCCAGGGCCCAAATCCTATCGAAAAATCGATGGCGCGATATCGGTTAATAAATCGACCCAGTCTACTGCTTATGCTATACTCCTTCCCGTTTTGAAACTTGTTTCACATCTTCATATGCGTACAAATAAATCCGACTTCCTGATAAAGATATGAAAATGCATCGGCAGGCGTAGGAAAACGGAAAACAACTTTGGTTTTTGTTAAAATAGGGAGGTTCACTGATGCAGAAGTGAAAAGGTATGGAAACGCGTATGAGTACAGTAAAATTTTTGATTTTAATATTAATTAATCAGACTTTTGTTGCTATCTTAAAAACTTTTAATGAAAAAATATTTAAGTTATTCATTGATAAACTTCAAAATGATTAATGCTAGCAACAAAAGTATTCTATATGGGAAAAGAGGGGTTTTATAGATTTCAGTCATTGTTTCCGATTCCGGGGTAGGAGGGATTATCATCTATCCCAGTTAAGGCTTGATGTATATTTTAATAAAAGTGTATCCCTAGTCAAATTAAAAGGGGTCACATTGAAATGTACAGTATAAAACCCTCTAGTTACTCCGGTTCCTACATATAAGCGGCTGCCATGGAAAGTTTTCCAGCTATTCGTACGCAATATCGAACTTATTTCCGACAGTCGAGTAAATTAGGTCTGTAGATGGCTTCAGTACAAAAGGAACCTTTCTGAAGATTAATTCTCAAAAATATCTGCTGTAAAAATTAGCTTGCAATCCTTCATACATTGATTTAACCCAACTTTCGAGGAGCTATTATTTAAAAAGGAATCGACTAGTACAACGAACAAAAAGTAATTTCCTTCTGTAAAAAAAAACAAAATTGCTTTGATGATTACCAAAAAGTTCAACAAATATTAGAGCACAACTTGGTCTTGTTTATTGCTCCCTCAGAAAAAAAGCAAATGAAATAACATAAATTGTTGCATATGCGAATGTTACATATATATATTAGAATGGGTCGATTTATTAACCGATACTGCGCCATCGATTTTTCGATAGGATTTGGACTCAGGAAAAAAAGTTATACTACGCACACCCAAAAAAGTAATTTTAAAGCCTGTAACTTTTTTCGACTTTGATTTTTAAGGTTTTTTTCGTGACCTGCTAAAAAGATTTTCATTTGATTGTAAAATTTTTATGTAGGGTACACATTGTATACAACGTTGGCGATAACAGCTTTTTTAGCGGGCATTTTTGGGTCGGACAGGGTATACATATGAAAATTTTAGTAGGTCATAAAAAAACCTTAAAAATCAAAATCGAAAAAAAGTAAAAAAAATGAAATTTCGCAGGCTCGAAAATTATTTTTGTTGGGTATACGTAGTGGAACATTTAGTCCTGAGCACAAATCCCATCGAAAAATCGATGGTACGATATCGGTTAACTTTCGTCCATACAAATCGACCCACCCTAATGTATATACATATGAGCTTATGTATGCATGTACAATGTTTACATTCTAGGAATAATTTTTGGCTCAAATCATTATGCGGCCGCCTGTTGCTGCTGCTATTTTGTACAAAAATGGCGCATATTACCGTTAGCATAGCTAACAAGAAAACAAAAGTAACAACAACAATGTAAACTTATTAAATAACTCATATATGTTTCTATGTATGTATGTATGTAGGCATGCATATAAAGCACGGAACTAAAATTCACCCAAAAACAATTTCATTTTATGGAAAGTCATGAAAAATAGCCAAAACATGTCAGAAAGCACAAAAAATACGCAACAGCAATGCACATTACTATAAAGATGTAAGGGTGCCTAAGTTCGGGTGTAACCGAACATTATATACTCAGCATGAGTTGCAATTGTAGGTACAGTTCATTTCAGATAAATAACTTTTTCGAATTTTGCTATGAGGGATTTATATTTTTTGAGGCTCTAGAAATGTTGTGTAATGCTTGATTGAAATAGGGGCGTGGCACCGCAATAAAACTTGATAAGTGAAATATCATTGATACAAAACAATTTTTCGCTAAGCTATCTAGTCTAGGACCATTTTAAACATAAAAGATGTTGTAAAGTGGGCGTGGTCCTTAACCGATAACGTCCATTTTTACTAGAAATATTTCCTGCTATAAGTAAAATATGTGTGCCCCAATCTTATTACGATTCGTTAATTTTTCTTTGAGTCATAGAATGGGTCGGTGCCACAACCACTTTCAAAATTTTAATTTGTTCCTATTTCTTGTTATAATTTCAGTTGGGAAAAGAAATACCATTGATATAAAGATTTGCAAAGATCTCGCTTATACAAGAGTAGCAGTCCTTAACTGATTTCGTTAATTTTTCTTCTATAAGGAATAGTAAAAGCAACCTCTCTGTGGAATTTTGTTACGATAGCCTTAATTGTTTTTCATTTATGATTAATAAGATTTTTAAAATTGATATTATTACAAGTGGGCAGTGCCACGCCCATTTTCAAATATTTATCAATAGTCCCAATATCAGTTAACACATCAAATTTCAACCTTCTAGGTGTATTACTTAATAATAAATAATCGGATTTTTTGTTTTTCTAAAATGTTATATATATAAAAAGTGGGCGTGACTATCATCCGATTTAAGTAAACTACAAAAAATCAGTTTAAATTTTTTGCAGTGTACCCATTTGTTGCTTTTGGAGTTTACATTTAGCTCTTAATATTTGGGCTTAGCGCCTATTATTTTTTAAAAGATTCATAACAGGTGGTAACCTTTTGAAAACATCGCTTGTCCCGACACCTACAGCAGCGAAAACGAAAATAGCAGAGGCAATTTCCATCACATTTCGTCAACTAAATTCTTCTTTTAACTTGCTATAATTTAAGGAAAGCTTCTATGAATTATGGAAACTGAAACTATTCAAACCAATCTTAAAAATATTTTCGAAAATTCGAGAAAATATTACGAAAAATTCAACCTTTTTTAGAATCTTCTGAATTTTTCGATTCTGCGCTCTTTGTAGCCCAATCTCTTTGGTTCTCATGAACTACAAGTAGGACTCTCAAAAGTCGCACCGATTTTTGAAAGTTTTTTGCCGAATAGTGTTTTATATTTTTCCAATACCCAGGGGCGAATAGTTTTATATTTTACATGAAAGACAATATGAAACACCCTTTGGAAAAAGCTTTTAGATTTAGAAGCAGCAACTAGCTCCTAGTATTTTATTACTTTATTACATAGGTCCTGGTTTCAGAAAGGGTTTTTCAGTTTGGTCGTTGAGCAAACTTCTTGTATGTCTGTGGACTCCTTCAGTCTAATATGTTCAACCTGACCTAGCTTAACCCTCCGGAAGAAAATATCAGAAACCAAAGCAGATTTCCAGAGAAATTTTTGGGCTAAAAACTGCTTACTTAAAAAATTCTGAAAACTTTAAATAAAAACTTCGACATTTTCGTTAATTTTTCTGTAGTTTTCAAAGTTTTTGAAAACTTTTTTGACATTGGTTTGCATAGCTTCAGTTACTAAACGTTTCCTTAAATTATGTGAAATAAAAAAAAGAAATACATTAGCTTACTTCACATTTTTGGGTTAAAAAACTGCATACTTAAAATATGTTGAAAACTCCAAATGAAATGTACGAAATTTTCATAAATTTTTCTAGAACTTTCGAATTTTTTTAAAACGTTTTTGTGATTGGTTTGCAAAGTTTCTATCTGAAATTAAATAAAAAGAAATTTAACTGACGAAGTTTGAAAAAAAAGAAAAATTTGCCACTGCTATTTCCTTGTTCGCTGCTGTTTATAACATCGGTAGGTGGCAACCCTACCTGACAAAATATGTATTATAAAATAATTCGTTTTGTTGTGCTGATTTTCCGACAGTGTGAATAAATGATGTACATTGGAATGATTTTCCGTCATCCGTCATCAAATTTGGTTTTTATATACGGCCTAAAATATCTTTCATTGATACCCATTTAAAAATTTATTAAAATTTCAATTGGATGGCAACCTTGTAAAAGCAGCCTAACTAGCGACACCCAAGTGAATGCAACGTGTTATCTGCAAACAAAATTTCATTCTAATGGGTCAGGTCGTTTTCTTCCCACTTATAAATTTTTTTTTCAAAGTACATTCATTTCAAATCCATTGACATATCATTACAAAAACAGGTGGCAACCTGTGTGTAAGTTTTGAAATATGTCACATAGATGGGGTAATTCGCGAACTACGTCATCATATAATTTGACAAGTAAAGTAGAAATAAAAACTTTTTTCGTTTAATGGCTTACAAAAGTAGTTAGCTTTTTGATAGAAAATAACCAACTGGTTATACATGGGTTGACTTGCACTCAACTTCTTTTCCTGCAGGGTACCCATATATCTAGATATTTGTGGTATGTGTGTGAATTTAAGGAGGGTGGGCGCTAAGGGCACATGACCTCACCATGTTGCTATTTATACAAAAAGAAAAACCAAAACATTTTTTGTTTCTGAGGCTATAAAATATACATATGTAGACACACACACAACGTGCAAATGTTTATAGAAATGTGTATCGTGATTAGCTTTTATCGGAAAGCTGAAACTGTAAAGAAATAACACAGCTATCGTGAATTGAACTTTGGCAAAGAAAACAAAAAACAATAATAAAAGTAATCATATTTATGTATGTGCTATGTAGATATGTATATGATGCGAAAAATATAGGTGTGTAAAAGTCGTAAATATTTTCATTCATGCGTGAAGAAATATATTTATTTGTAGTTAAATGTAGTATAAATACCCTGTAGTCAAATCAAGTGGATGTATATTAACAAGCGGTAACTAGTATGAGTTTCGAAAAATTTTAGCGCATAAAACCTGTTGCTACTCGGGCGCCAGAAATAACTCGCCTCACATGCTTAAATAGCTTAGAAATGGCCAACCAGCCAGTTCAGGACTTCAATATTAAAGCATCAGCAGACGGCTAACCGGTGAGAATTATTTATTTATTTATTTATTTATTATTGTCTACCGAATAGTTCTAACAGACTCATTAATTAAAAAGTATAAAGAGACTAGTCTTAAAGCTACTTATCTCTAAACTGAGCCCTTCTCTCTTCCAAACTTTGTAGACCTAGCAACTTGCGTTTGCCAATATAGTTTGGAAGCTCATCAGGTCATGACAGAGGACGCAAAGCCATTCTAGTGAACACCCTTTGCACCTTTTCAATTATAGAAGCAAGATTGTAATAGTAAGGGTTCCAAATTATACAGCAATAGTCCAAATGACTACGCACTAAAGATATATACAGCGCTTTGAGAGTAAGTGGGTCAACAAAATCCACAGTGTTTCTGCGTATAAAACCAATCATAGAAAAAGACTTCGACACCACATAGTCTACATGGTTGGAAAAGGTCAACTTAGAGTCGAAAATAACCCCTAGATCCTTAATAGTATCTTTACGGCACAATTTTTGTCCATTTAGTACATAGTCGCAAGTCACTGTCTTAGACTTTTTAGCAAACGTGATGACGCAACATTTACTAACATTTAGATGGAGCTGAATTAATATACACCAATTAGAAATATTATTTAGATCAGACTGAAGACTAGAACAGTCAACTGTATTTTGAATTTTTAGGAATAATTTAACAGCATCCGCAAACATAAGACAATCCGCAGTTGAAAATTGATCAGGAGGGTCATTAATAAATAGTAAAAAGAGGAGAGGCCCAAGATGTGTACCTTGGGGGATACCTGACCAAGGATGTATGTAAGTTTGAGATCTAGCGGATTCCTTTTGGACGAAAAGTTTTCGTCCCATAAGAAAACTTGAGAAAAAATCAAGAAGGTCTCCGTTAATACCGAATGCTTTGAGTTTTTCCAAGAGAATGGAGTTGTCTACATTGTCGAATGCCTTAGAAAAGTCAGTGTAAACTACATCTAACTCTGCTTGGCTCTCAAAGGCGTTAACTATTTTGTTTGTAATTAAGACCAGATTTGAGCAAGTTGGTCTCGAGGGTACAAATCCGTGTTGATGTATAAGAGATATATGATTGAACGTGATCGTATAGTTGAGCTTTGACCACGTGATCGAAGATTTTTGCAAAATTACTTTGTTTCACAATGGGTCTATTTGTAGACTGCCAGTATTGTGCAAAGCTTCCAAGAGTCTAAAGAGATACCTTCACTTAAGCACTTATTGAATAATTTAGCGATGGGAGTAGATATCGTGATCAGCTTTTGAGCTATTTTTTAGAATAGATATTGCGTTCGCAACATCCTGTGGCGAGACGCTAAAGCCATCAACTTGATCCAATGTCAAGGCATTGGGCGTTGTATAGCCACTAGGTGCATGAACATCATACACTTTTTGAAAAAAATTTGCGAAGAGATTAGAAGAATCAACTATGTTGTCGGATACAGTACCATCGTAAGACAGGGTAGTTGGAAACCCACAACTTTTCCGTTTCGTGTTGATGCATTGCCAAAAACTTTTAGGATTTTGTCTCAAGTTGGATTCAATTCTAAACATATGTTGCTTGTAGAGAAAATTATTCAAACAATCAAAGTCCTTTATTTGTGACTGCTGTCCCTACTCGGCGCCAGAAACCACTCGCCTCACAAATTCACACAGCTTAAAATTATCCTAATAGCCAGTTAGCCGATCACTACATTTGTCGATTTAATCTACCGATATGCTAATGGTTGAAGCCACCGACGGGAATCAGTTGCGGCTTCTGTAGGAAGTCGTTTCGACACCTCTTATTATTCCTAACTTTGACTTTTAAGAAACTAGTACATTTCAGTCAGAAAATTCAATCTATAGACTAGTTTGTTTCTGATTAGTTGAATAATTGACAACGAGGAATTTATACATAAACAATGATTTGTGTATGTAAAATGTATATACAGCGATGCCATACCTTTCCTTAGTCAATATGTGTACCTTTATCGCATGTCATAAATTTCGTTTCTCCTAAATTGTTATAGCTTCATATTTTCGTTATTGCTCTTATTTCTTACATCCAGCACGATTCACTAGCATAAATCACGAGTAGAAGGAAATAATGTGAAAATTCTGTATACAAATTCATTGGCGTTGTAAAAGTTTCACATGAACATAAAAGTAAGCCTTTTGGAGATGTAGTACACATGACCGTAAGGCTAGGAGGTCTGCGTACAGTGAGTCATTAAACTACACTGGACATATAAACGCCTCATATATATAGTGGTTTTCAATGTATATAAGTTGTCGTGCGAAAAGCTTGTTTGGTTTAATAATTGAAAATATGGCTAGTTTCTAGGATAGACATGCGAGAAATGTGTTAGGTATGTATGTATGTCAGGATAAGAGTCACTGGTAGTTGTTCGCGCGAAAATCAACCAGGTACGAAACTGTCCACAAAACTGTACCTGTGATCTTGTGTGTAAAATCACAGGCACATGATTATTTCCCAAATCTATCTTGTCTTTCTCTTTATCGTCTGTTTTTTGTGTTATTCTCCTGCTTATTTTTCTTCTTCATGTAACGATAAGAACACTCCGCAAGTTTCGGGAAGCATTATTAATTATTCATGATGATCCTTTGCCAGATATTGATCCGGTACAATGCGGAAATCAGCACAATTCAGGTACTAGCCCGATAATCTCAAGAACGATTTGATAAGCCCACGTCGAACCTTATAGGCCTGTGATTTTTAGTCGGCTTTTACGACAGCTGTGCCTACTGCGAGAATATGCTAAGCCTCTGTTCTTCTGCTATAAGAAAATTATTAATAGCTAAATAAAACAAATTAATAGTTGAATGCGAATGAAAGATGACGCTCCGGCCAAGAAAGTGTTTCTATCGGTGTTTGCGGGGGGATGTGGCACCCGGGGCAGTCGGGTGCTGTGCACGCAAATAAAGGAAATAAAAAAGAAGAATTACTAAAGAGTATTAACAATTTATTCACTTTATAAACAATAGAAATTACTAGTTGTATTTATGAAATAAACTAATTAATTCAAAAACCACTACGAAAATTCAAAATTATAAAAATGATTAATTACAAATTCTTAAATGTGAAATGTATAAATTGATTATAATTCACAAGGATATGTGGTAGGATAACTCACCTGGGGCCAGCTGCTGGCTCGGGAACGTTCGAAAATAGAAGTGAAAGAGTGTAGTCAGTAAAAAATCCGCGTCACCTACCGATCGCCAACTTTCGTCGAGTTTTTCCCCTTCGAAGTTAGCGCTCGGCAGGTGATGGCCGTTACCGGTAAAGAGTAAAATAAACCAATGCGCGCGTTAGGGTGGCCCGTCCTATTTAGGCTGGTGGCCTAAACAATCGGAACCCACCTATCGAAGCAGAGGTAGAGGGCGGCCCCCTACTCCGTTGGAAGGACCAGGTTGAAAACGATTTAAACTCCCTTGGTGTGACCAATTGTCGCCGGTTGGCAGAGAGAAGGAGCGACTGGCGCGCCTTGTTGGACGGCCATAACCGTTTAAACGGTTAAGCGCCAATTAAGTAAGTAAGTAATAGTTGACTCTTTTACTTCACTCTGGAGAGTAACTCACCTCTAGTTAACTACAAAAAGTCGGCTCACAACTGGTTGTAAAGTGAATGTACATTGCCGCAGCAACCACTGTGAGGTTTGAAATTGAAATAATCAAACCAAAAAATGTCCATGTCACAAACAGTGGAAAAGTCAGTGGGGAGATAAGGGTTTTAAGGTGTAGGAAAAAAAAGCATACTCGTACTCGAAGCTCATTAAGGCTAGTAGACGTTTTTTTTTGTAGGTTATCTATTTATCAAATACAAGTTGAATACGAAACCAGAAAAGTTAATTACTAGTTACTGACTTCCCTTCAGGGTAACTACAATATAGATGTTGGCATTTCCCCAGCAGACGACTATATCGCGCAACTTTAGGGCCATATTCCTGGGGCCCTGGTTTATCTATTTCCTCCCTAACAGTCCATCGAGTGAACATTGCATTTAGAGCATCCTCAGAGATCTAACCAGGTTAAACAAATTGTTTTTCTTAGACTCAGGCAATATTCTATATGCTGTCACTTCATCCAGAGTGTAATCTCCTTGATATCTCGAGCTAGTACATTATAGTTAAAGTGAAATGCGAAGGGTTAATCTACGTAAAATCAGGGAAATGTACTCATGTCTATGTGGAGACACACAAGGTTGCATACCTTGCAACACTGATGGTCTCAATTACAATCTGTATATGAACTGTATTCGAATATATGGGTTTTGCTAGCTGCGCCGCCAAGCCAAAACTATAAACGAAAGTAGAATAAGCAAGGTCCAGTGTGGGATTTGAGGGATAATTTAGGGTATGTCAACTGCTGCGTGGAATTTCATCATATCGGCGCTGCCGCTTCGAAAACTTCGTTTATAGTGTAGTGGTAGCGTGCTCGCTTTCCACAGCGAAGTTCTTAGGTTCAAGTCCTGGGAAAATCATCATCAAAATAGTTGAGAAAAAGAGCTCTCCGAGTGTATTTCTTTAATGAAAATCTTTTTAAAGAAATTTCCTCTCCTACCGTTGTACAACAACTAGATGCGTCTTTGGCTGGGTCTGTTTGTAAACAGAGCGATCATTGCTGGAGTCCCAGAAGAAAAGTCTTTAAAGCTTAACAAGCAATAATCGAAAGAGCTGTCGCCTTGTACGTCCTGACGTCTCGTTCTTTAAATTTTTCGCAAAATCTGTATGTATATATATGTATTTAAATGAAAACTACAAACTGATTTCAGTAGTTTTTATACCTTTCATGAAAATGAAATGGTATATTAATTTGTCACGAATCTCAAAACTGTAAGTCCTTAAAGGAGAAGAGATAGACCCATCCAATAAGTATACCGAAATGATCAGGATGACGAACTGAGTTGATTTAGCCATGGCCCGCCTGTCGTATGTCCCTTCGGCTGTCCGTCGAAAAATTGGTTTTTTGTCATTTATTCCTCATTTCAACTGCCAGAAGATTGCAATTTATATATAAGACATACATTGTTGTCTTAAAAAAATCTTAAAGACCGGTCATATATATGTATATTATATATCCCATACAACCCATTGTTTAGATTAACGTAATTTCTTCCTAATTCAAACAGGTAGACGCTTGAAATTTCACAGAATGTTTAAATATAAGGCACACATTGTTGTCTAAAAAAATCTTTAAAATCGGTCGTATATATAATTTCTATCCCATACAACTTATTGTTCATATTTTATGATTTTTTGAAAATTTAACACGTTATTGTTCAGCTCCATTCATGAAAAGTATGAGGTCTGCTGCATAGGTGAACACAGTCCCGTCCTTACTTGTTTTTGTTATGTTTGTTATTGTTAAAGAAAAAAAAATAAAAAACCCAATAATTTAAAAACCTTAAACCAAAAATTTCCTATTCCGAGTGCAAACAATGGATCGACAAACATACAGGGAGTAGCGTAAGATTGGAGAGAGAATGGGAGTTGGAAACGGAATAGGAGTGGGCGGGGGTGGATGTGGGAAATAAATGGATAAGAGATAGGTAAGAATAAGCAGAAAAATAGAGGATAAGAAGAATAGAAAGGGATAGATAGTGAAGAGGGGAGCTAGGCTCACTTTAAATGTATGCAACTCCAAAGTAATATTAAAAAATTACTTAAAAAATGTTTTCATACATTAAGCAATTCGGTACTCCCCGCTTAACAATAATAAATAACATTCTTGTTTAGTTATTGTGCTACTAAATTTTAGTTCTCCACTCCTGAGCATTATGCTTTGACTATATAAACTTACCAAATTCCAGGAAACGTGACGTTTCTTGATTGTCACATTCAACTTATATCGGAAGTTATTTGTTGTTATTCACTTTCGCTTACATTTGTTTTTCTTTTCAAACGCACTTACTTTTCACCTCCCGCGTATCGATTATCAGAGCTGCTGAAGCCCTATACACTTAAAGCACTTTTGTTTTTGTTTTACCCTGAAGAATAGGCACAGATACAAATTCATACTTTGAATATAAACAAAAATGTTTCATAGCACTCCCATATGCCCTCACATATAAATTCGATTAATTTAAAAGTGCCTGAATTTCATATGAAAGTGCAAAGAAAAGCACTTCCATATGAAGCCACGACACTTTGGTATAATATTCAAATTTACACTAAGAAATTGACACCAAAAATTTTTTCAAAAATATTGTAGCACTGAGAAACATTTTAATTCAAAATATATTCATTAAGGGGACGACTAAACATTTTTTTTAATTTAAAAAAATTTCAGTGTACATTTAATTTTGTATATGTATTGTGATTTGCACTATCGTATAAAAATGTTTGAACATCCCTGTCCTTTAAGAATATTCGCACTTTTTTCAAAGAGTGCAGCACAGCAAAACAAATCAAATATATGAAATCATTTTCAAAAACTATGTCATACAATTCATTAGCAAAAGTTCGTCAACTCACAGAAAAAAAACAACAAAAACAATATCTTTTCAGCTGTATTGTGCTTATAGTGTCGAATGGCTTTAACAGCGCAGCACACATATCAGCAACACCATCAGCACAGCAGCATCAGTGGGAGCATCAGGTATTAACAACATCATTATTATTGCAACGACTGTGAAAATATGAAAATTGTTATGCGCGCAAATGTCATAAATATTTGTGTTTTTGTTTTTACATTGTCTTTGTTGCTTTATTTTGACTGAGCAACATTTTACACATACCCGCCTGTTGTAGTTTTGATGTGGCACCTTACGCATCAACGCAAATATGAAAATGTCAACGAAAATTGCGAATAATTTCGATTTAGTTGGCAAGTACTTTTAAGGTTTTTTTTAAATATTTTTTTTGTAATTTTTTTCTGTTCTTCGCTCACGCGTTCACTTATTAATTACAATTTTTATTTGAATTAAGCATTTTATGACTTGTTATTTACATACTCATTACCAATTGCTTATTTATGACGAATACGGCACTTGATTGTTGTTGTTATATTTTTATTTTGGTAATATAATTTTTATTTATTTTTTTTTGTACGAGCAATTATTTGTAATTGGCAAATAATATGCGTTGTAAAGTGACCATGGCTAGAGACCCACTAAGCGGCGAAATGGACTGACAGCGCGTGCAAGTTACACCCAGTAGGAAACAATTTTGGTTCTAATATTATCAATAAGAATAAAAGTGCCGACCATTTTCGGCAAATGTTGTTGTTGCCTTAATAGTGATAAATATTTCAGCGATGTCGACAGTTTTTTTTCCGGTACTATCAACTTAATCAACATGCCCGACTATCTCGAATATGAGTTTGTTTTTTGGGTGCATATACCATCACAACGAAACATCACGATATCGAACAAGCTATGATTGGCATGGGTATAAACCCAATGATCATACGCTGCGTGCTATCCCGTCTAAATAGAAGAAAAATCAGTCTTGAGCTCGGAGGTACAACTGAGCCAATTGTGCCCTCAAGGGGCTGTACTATCTACCATCTTGATGGCCTCGTTTAGTTACTGAAATACAATGGATTTGGCACACAAGCTGACTTAGTAACCAGTATCACAGGGATCTACGAATATTCAATCGCATGCAACAAGCCCTCTCCGTAGAAATCAGAAGCTGGCATCTATGGGCCGAATTTCAAGAATCCGATACCAATTATTGATACTCCAACCATTTTCAGGCAGAAATTCATGTTATAGAAGTTTACGGTAGAAAATGTCATCCTAGAGGATTATCCTCGTTATGTCAGGCAGCCAGACAGACTTACGTACCTTTTAGTCTTACACGTTTACTTCTAAGCTAGTTGATGGACGCATTGAAGTCCTAAATGTTCTGAAAGCCAAAACAAGGTTTTGTTAGAATGGGCTACCGTGCATCATGGACATGAAGGTAATAAAACGGCAGACTACCTAGCCAAGCAGGGTGCTACGGCAGCATGTTATGGTCCTTTTCTACCATGGTACCATAAGTAACTGGGAAACAAAGCAGTTCAGACAAGAATGAATTGAATGCTCAGAAAAAGGCGGGCCAAATTGTATATATCTCCAGCAAAGCGAGTATCAGCCAAACTCATAAATTTAAGCAGAGGCGAACTACGAACTCTCACTTGGTACTATACGGTACTCTGTAGTCTACGATATCACACTTAAGTAAGTTAAATCCATCCAATAAATCTGTAGCTTTTGTCAGCTGGAGTATGAAACGCTGGTTCACATTCGCGGCGAATGCGTTCCTTTGGCAAGCGTGACTCTTTTAATTCCTTCGTGATTTGAATTAAAAAATCTGAAAAAGGTACTTAAATACATTTAAAGCCTCCACTTATAGTAATATGCTGAGAGGTCATGTACAATAGATCCAAATAAAGTTTGCGGTGCATCGACACCTAACAATAATAATAATAAACCGTCTCAACTCAAAGATATTCGGTTAGAGAAGCTGCAAGGCTATAGAGCATGGAAGCCCACACAATGGCTCTCAAATTTAGGAGCTTTTGCAATGGATTTTTGAGAAACTTCCCGTGGGGCTAGATTCTTCACTGGAATATACTTCATAACCTGATAAAAATGTAGCATTAGGTGAGAAAACCTAATTAGAAATTTTGAAGTCTAAATTTAAGTAACTACATGAACATAACGTAACGTAAAGTTCTATTAACTTAAATGCCTACTATAAAAGTTTTTCTAAATGGGGTTGGAATCGATATATTTAGAGATCTTCGGAAAATTTATCCAAACATTAAAGAGGAGCACTACGCGAACTTGAAGGGAAGCTCGGCCTTAATCTCCTCGGAGATAAATGGCGCCACGTATTTATGTTTTAATCCATAAAAAAAACAATTTCGCTGTTTTTGGAAACTTGAATTAATGGTTTGCCCCAAACTTCCCTCACCTCTCAATATAATTAAGGAACTGCTCCCTAAGGAACATCAATATCCAATCCATAATCGCATCGTCCATTTTCGGCCATTAATAATCTTAGGTAAACAGTTGCTGCTACTTGAAGGTTGAATCTTCAGAAATTGCAATCAAAGCATAATCACAAAAGAATAAATTTATTATCTGCATTACTCTTTGTATGTGTATGTGAATATATAAGCGAATTAGCAATGAATTGCATTCACCGAAAATTTGTTGGATAGTGACGACCAATATGGTCGATGACAATGGCAATTGAACGATATACTCTTTGTTGGTAGCATTCTGCTCAAACATCACAAATGAAATTTCATTACTTCGAATTGGAGGGGAGTTTGGAACAAACGATTGAATTCTTAGTAAATCACTATTCAATAGACCACAGACACGGGGAGATGTAGCGACTCATTTATTTATACTCTATGCAAATTTACTTAAATGAAGAGCTCGTTAATTACTCAAATAGTGCAGCAGAGTTCTTTATGCAAAGTGAGTGCATTTTGAAAATGTTGAGGGGAGAAACGTGGAAGTTTGCGTAAGAAATTAATTAAATTGAAGGGATTTCGATTTGAAAATTATATGAACTGAGTAAACGAGGAAAAGAAATGGCAACTAATTAAAAAAAGAAAAAACTGGAAATTGATATTTGCTTGGTGCGAAGAACCCTTTAAGGCATGCTTGTGCTTAAAAGATTCTGATCAAAGTTATGTGTTTGAAACATTGCACCAAATCTCGTATCTGTTCCTTAAAGTGGTTAAACAAGCCACAACCCTCTTCAAATGTCTGCAAGAACTATTAATGGAATTTCCTAAGCCAAATCACACTTACGAAGAAACATCAAGAGCGTAGCGATGCACGACTTGCAATAGTTACGAAAACTGTTAGGAAACTTTTGCTCAAATGTTAAAACCAAGCACATATAGAAATAAAGAATACAACGTCTCACAAAAGACTAAGTATGCACTTCTGAGAGTGCTTAAATCGAAGAAGTACTTTTGTGCGTGAAAGTTTTTTAAGTGGTCTGGTAATTTTCAGAGAACTTTTTGTTGCATGCTACTTAATTAGAGAGTAGTTTTAAGAGACGAAAGAGGCGAAACAAGTAGGACGAATGGAAAGTACAACAGAGGGAACTTGGATGGTGGAATGAAGGCAACGGGAGAAAAGGAGAGAGGATAAGAAGAAACAGATTGGCGAGAGAAAGTGGAACCAACGGTGAGGTCCAAAAGAAAAAAGGAAGGAAATTGAAAAGACGATGGAGAGACAGAAAAACTAGATAGAGGTTAAATGAGCTGGAGGGGACAAATAGAAAAGAACGAAGCTAATTGAACGGTGGAAGACATGGTGTGATGGTAGCGTGCTCCGCTTACCACACCGAAGATCCTCGGTTCATGCCACTGGCAAAACAACATCAAAATTTTAGATTTTTTCAATTAGAATACAACTTTTTTAAGCGGTGTCACCTTCGGTGGTGTTTGGCAAGCACTCCGAGTGTATTTCTGCGATGAAAAGCTTCTCAGGGAAAACTCATCTGCCTTTGCAGATGCCGCTTGGATTCTGCATAAAACAAGTAGGTCCCGTCCTGCCAAATTGTAGGAAAAATTAAAAGCAGCACGACGCAAATGGGAAGAAAAGCTCGACCTAATATCTCTTAGGCGGTTATCTCGCCTTATATTTACAGGGAACAGGGAAAGAGCAAAAAAGAGCGAAAGGAACGAAGAAGGAGACATAGAGGTAGAGAAAAGAAGGAAAATGGCAGAAGAATAAACGAGTGCGTGAAGAAGGAGAAATAAAAACAGCGGATAGCAGAAAAAAAGAGAAAGGGGAGAAAGCAAAGAGAGAGAGAGAGGGGGAGAAAGAAGGAGAGGGGATAGAGAAGTGAAAAAAGAGAGAGGGGAGAGAGGGTGAAGAGAGAAAGGGATAGGGGCTATAGAAGAGAGGAAGGAGAGGGTGACGAGAGAGAAAAGGAGAGAGGAGAGGTATAGAGGAAAAGAAGAGGTATAGGAAGGAGTGTGAGAGAATAAAAACAAAGAGATGAGAGAAAGCGGAGGGTCACAGAAGAAAAGGCTGAAGAAGTAAATAGTCTGAAGGAAGGGCAAAAATGGCTAAAGAGAAAGAAAAGAGGAAGAGAAAAGCAAAAGAAGAGAAGGCGAGAAAGAGCGGTGAAAAGGAAAGGAAAATACATAAAGAGAGGAAAGAGTTAAGGCGAAGGAAAAGAGATAAAAGAGATGAGAAGAAAGGGAAAGGATTTCCGAGAGGGATGAATAATAGAGAACAGGAATGAAAGATAAAAAAGACAACAAGTAAGGAAGACTAAGTTCGGGTGTAACAGAACATTACATACTCAGCTGCCAAATTACAGCTTGCAAAACTTTTAAATAAACTTCTTTTAAAATTGGGCGGTGCCACGCCCATTGTTCAAAATTTTACTAATTTTCTATTCTGCGTCATAAGGTCAACCCACCTACCAAGCTTCATCGCTTTATCCATCTTTGGTAATGAATTATCGCACTTTTTCGGTTTTTCGAAATTTTCGATATCGAAGAAGTGGGCGTGGTTATAGTCCGTGAGCTCTGCTCAGCTGAGTATAAAAAGTGACAAATGATATCGAAAGGAGATAAGGAAAGGATAATAATTCGTCGGTCCCGTTGAAGGCTAACACTTTTCTGCTCTTTCGCATCGAAAACTAACACAGTTCTTTGTTCGCGTGGAAGACTAGCATAGTTCGGTTTTCGGTTGTTCATGAAACGTGCTAGTTTCCCACGCGAACATAAACTGTGTAAGTCTTTCTCTGAGCAACTTGCTTCTTAAACATCTAAATATAGTTGTGCTACATTCCTGCAGATAGCCCCGTCCCCTTCTTGTTTTTTTATTTAAGAAAAAACTTGTTAGTATTATATTATTTTATAAAGAATCTATTTATTATAAATATTTTATTTCTATTAAGTAAACATATTTCTCTTCTTCTTTTCAGGTGAGTTCAGATAGTGATGTCATTATTCCTATACATTCGCAGACGTGGGCGTTTAGTTAGTATGTATGTCATTGTTGTGAATTTTCTATTTTATGGTTTAAATATGTTTTTATGAAAAACAAGTAAATATGTATATACATACTATAACCTAAAAATATCACTGCGTATTGAAATGTTCCATAGTGAAGAAATCTAGAGAAAAATTTTATTAATTAAGAAATTTATAGATATGTACGGTTAGGTTGAACTGGCTGGTCAATAAAGACCTCGCATAGACTAAATATTTCCTTCGTGGGAACAGAATTTGTTTGACGGCCAAACGAAGAACCACAACCTGCGTGCCAGAACATAGGTTATAGAACAACTCCGTCCTTTTGGCAAACACTAGAAGTTTTCAAGTACCTAGCTTAATTGTTGCCTCTAAATCTTGCAACTCTGCCTCCCCTAAAAGCTGAAGCCTTGACCTGGGCGAGCACAGGACATGAACACAGAACGAGCTCAACCGTTTCTTCCTGCAGCTTGCACTTCCTACATCTGCTGTTACTCACAAACCCTAACTTATAAGCATGTGACGCCAGAAGGCAGTGTCTAGCTATTATGTCCATAGTAAGCATTAAGTGTGCCGTATGATTTGCACATAATCCTAGAAATTTTGCAGCCTCGCGCTTCTGTCCCCACCTTTCCTGCTTGATGGATGATATGCAACACCTGCCTCTTTATGATTTCACTCAAAAGGATTAGGACGCCTACCTTCGATTAAGCAAGTGCTGCACCCTCCTTTGTCAACTCATCGACCTTTTCGTTACCTTCTATCCCTTTATCACCGGCAATCCGGTATAAATGTATAGTCCGGCCTGAGCGAAGTTTTTCCAATGCTTCTTTGCATTCAGAACACATCTTGAATGAGGTACTGTGTGAGATTATTGCCTTGATCGCCGCCTTACTATCAATATTTATATTAACACCACTGCAGATTAAGCACGCTTTCTCCAGAATTCCCGCTGCTTTCTTCACGGCTATAGCTTCCGCCTGAAAGACGGTGCATAAATCTGGCAGAGTGGAGGATCTAGTTATTTCTGGATCGACACAGTAAACAGCAGATCCGACGCCTTCCGTTAATTTAGAAACATCGGTGTACACGTGTATAGTATGTTCTGCAATTTGTGCACCCCGGCACCAACACTTTGGCTCAATTGTGGCCCCAAGATCTCTGCCGAAGCTCAGATTGGGGTCGTATATTCCGGTACTAGATGGCGCTATACTGCTATGGCAAATACGGCCTGCATTCAAGCTGCCCTGAGGTCTAAAGTCTTGCTGCAGTTGCTAATGCGATTTGCGTCTGCAGGTGGGATATGTATAATGGCATACAATGCTGATATCAGGGTAGTTTTTAGGGTTCCCGTTATGCTAATAGTTGATAATCTGTATACCCCTCAAGTTTTTTGATATTCATACTTCTTTGTGTGACTGTTTCTGTAAATACCCAATGAGAGAGTTTGGGTGATAGGTCTTACTCACGTGCATCCTAGCATCCTTTGGCCTGCGTGCAGTGCCGCGGAGGCTTTCTTCGCTCTCCCTTCCACATGGAGTTTCCGTGACAACTTACTATCTACTACAACTCCTAGATACTTTGTGCTATATTTTTCTTTTAACCCTTCAAGCTTAGGCTTAGTCCAATAAGGGACCATATATGTATATTGTACCGAATTTACTGCAATTCCGCTTATTTGCAACCTTCTACTAACGTTCAAATCACTAAACTGTTGCATAAATAACTCCACTATTCAATAATGCAAAATGGCATTTATTGGACTATTTCCAAAATAACACTTCTATTGCTCGACAGATAGCGTGCTTAAATCAAACTGACTTGTCGTGCCTCAACTGTTGCCGCTTTTATACTCTCCGGTTTCCTCGCCGACATATTTCCAGGCGCTTCTATTTCCACAATTTACAAGTTAGTTATCATCTATAAATTTCTCAGCTATAACTACAGATGCACAATTTTATAGCTTTTCTCATACCCCAGGCGCTTGTATATGTGAGTGAAACTTCCACAGATAATTGCCTACTTTTGGGAGCATCTCAGATAAGATATGCATGTGGTTGTGCGTTGCTTCTCCGCTGCGTGTACGTACATATGTGTAGACATAATAATTAATTTTTTTATGTGCATACAAGTCACTGCTCAGTATCGGCTTAGAGATGATAGTACCCCTTAGTGTTGCTAATATTCGTCACAATATCCTAGTAAATAATAATGTATCGGGTTTTTTCCGCTTTGCCGGTTAGCCCGACTTCAGATGCCCAAGCACGTACATACCGAAGTGCCTAATCCCTCAGAGAGCTGATTCTTGATCTGTTTACAGATTGTGTTGCCTTGTATGGACCCCATTGCTACGTCAGCATTCTGCATCTTAACATGGAGCCGATACAATTGTTAAGGCCGTTTCGAGACATTGTTGAAAGTTTCGGTAATGTCCAGATATGTACGGTTCTATCTTTTTTCTCGCCATAAACTTCAGTCCATCTTTACGTACTTAAAGTTAGTTATATTATTTTTTTGATGTACATATATTACGAAGAAATTATATAAAAAGCTGCAGCTAACTTTCAGTACCCACTTAATTTTCTCTATATATGTATATGCCATTATGTATTTCAGTTTGTTAATGGCTACTTTAAAATTTCGATATCAATTTAAAAGAAAAATAATTTCATAATTTTCCTCTTGCCTCTGAGACCATGTTGTTATAAATTTATGTTTATTTTAAACTTTTTTATGTTGCTTTGTGGATCCATATACATGCATATGTACATATGTACCTATGTTTGTATGTATTTTATTATACTCGTGTACCATGTTCGAACTCGAAACTTTCCATGTTTTTTTATGTTTGTCATTCCTCTTTTAGTTCATGCATTTGCGGTATTAATGGCTTTAAACTGTTGTCTCCTCGCCAGCATGGTCCAGTCGTCTAATTTGTTCGTATATTGCATTTGTTGTAGTTTTCATCTTTCGCCTCTGTTGGAACCGCAACTTGTTATGTGTAATAACAACCACATGACACATATATATGCACTCTGCAATAAACGCCAATTAGTTATAAACAACCCCGGAAGTAGTATGATTCGCAATCCCAACTAGTCTAACAATGCCCGCTTTTCTATATAGGCAAGTGAAGTTTAGAAAAGAACGCCATTAGAGGTGACAGGAAAGATTTGAAGCTGATATCATATATCATTCCTATGGTTAGGTCAGGTTGAACTGGCCTCTCCGTGAGAATTTCATATATACTGAATGTGTAACTATCAAAAACGAGGACCTAAGTTATAAAATAATTCAATCCTCTTTTCGCCTACTAGAAGCTTTCTAGGATCTATCCCACTTGCTGCTGCTAGATCGTATAGCTGTGTCAATCCTAATAGCCTGCTTACATCTGCTGTCACTGACGTTGTCTAATTTAAAAGCATGTGTCGCCAGAACGCAGTCAGAATATCCATCAAGAGCAGACAGTCCTCTCTTTCTAGTGATGACACTAAAATTGTTAGTCGAAGACCATGTGATACGCACACGATCTTCGACACATTGCAGCCCCGCACTTGGTTTCACGCCTTTCTCCCCCAATCTGATTAGAACGTCTACGGTACAAGCTTCGAGGGATGTGCTCTTTATAGCTAGCTCATCTTTTTTATTTCCATCTATTCCCATTGCAGATGGGGAAAGAGAGATACAAAGACAAAAGAAGAGACACTGTCTAAAATATGAGTAGGCCAGTTATAAGGGAGGAGTAAGAACGCGAAGAAAATAGAGGGAAAGAAGAAAAATAGGCACAAATATAAGTAGGTCACTTGTAATGGAGGAATAAGAAGTTAGAGAAATATAGAGAGAAGAAAAAGAGACATAAACATTAATGGGATGTGGAAAAGTTAGAAGTTGGAGAAAGAGTGAGGGAAGGAAAAGAGGCACCGTTTAAAATATGACAAGGCCAATAGCAGTGCAGGATTGGGTATATGTATCTCAAAAATAAAACATCATTTTTTGCAAAAGTGGGCGGTGCCATGCCCTTTTTGGAGAGAAAGCAAATTCGCTTTTTCTTGTTCTTCGAAGCTCTGCTATCCATAGGTGCAATCACTCACAAATTGCCATCGATATCCTTAAACGGAAGGAAACTTTCAGTTTCAATAGGACCTGCGAGGAGGTAGAGGCCTTTGTTCCACATTGTTATTGAAGAGGTGGTTGGGGTTATGTGTGTACGCAATACAGGTAGAACGTACAATACGCATATCGGGATTGATTCTGCATAAGTTAAAAGTTTTACCCATGACAGTGTCCCGATCGAAATTGTGCCAGAACGACACGCGTCTCTGACTTACATAGAGAGATGGAAGGAGATAAATATAAAATATGTAATATAAGGGTTCAAAGAATGAAAATGGAGTAAAAGGAAAGGAGTCGTGAGGGGAGGCTATTCTTTCCCCTTCCTCTCGACTTTTACGACTCCAAACAATCCACTACTTCGCAAAGCTTTCACTTTCTAGTTAATACAAATTTAATCTCTGTTGGTCTACTTTTCATCTCAGTCTGAAAATATTAGTTTCGAACTAGTATGTTTTGCTATTGTTTCATGGTATGTATGACTACATCGTTGTGTGTGATGTGCAGTCAAGCCTTTATGAACGCTTTCTGCATTTTTTCTGTTGTCGTTGGTCGTCTATTAACTGAAAATAGTTTTCTAATTTGCTCTGCTATGCTAGCTGGACAAAATTGCTTTGCTTCTTTTCTGCTATTTAAGATTATTTTTATAGGTTTTGTGAATTGTTAAATTCTTGTTTTCTTTCTTTTTAGTTTGTGTTTATTTCTGGCATTGTAGTTTGCATTATAAGGTTGTGGTTAGAGTCTCGAGATTTTTGTGTGAAGTTTTTGTATAGCTAAAAGTGATTTTATTGGACTTCGTGTTTAATTTAAGTTATGCCGTAATTAGGATATTTTAATTAAACGGAAGAATAAAAACAAAAAATATTTGGAGATGAGAAATGCGCATTATGCCAAAGACAACAATTCGATTCCAAAAGCACAATGGAAGTAAACTAAGCAAAGGCAGGCTCGAAGACTACGGTACTCAATTCGTTTTCCCACTCGTCTAAAGTGGGACAATCTATACGATTGTTGCTCGAAACTGCCCTTTTACAAAGGGTTTTAGATTCTGTTCGTCACAATATAACCCCATTAACAGTTGCCCGCTATTATTCCAATCAATGGACCCAGGGAGATACGATTAAGATTAATTGGTTCCTTACGCCGTTTCTCATTGATGCGGTTCCAAATATGACCGAATACCTTACATTCGGGCTTAAGTGTCCTCCAATTATTAACTTTACCGGTAAAATCAGACAAGGGTCAGTGTTTGGACGTAGCGAGAGGATGACCGATAGATAGATATAATCTTCCATATATCAAAATCATCAGTATCGACTAAAATGTGATCAAACCATGTCCGTTCGTCCGTCCTTCTGTCCGTCTATCCGTCCGTTAACACGATAAATTGAGCAAATATTGAGATTCGGTATACTACGGGCTTATCTGGACCCAGAATACATTGGTTTTGCAAATGAATGAAATGGGATGATAACCACGCCCATTTTTTATGTATATAATATTTTCGAAAACACAAAAAACCTGATTATTTAGTAAGTAATACACCTAAAATGAAATTTGATGTGCGGACTGATATTGAGGCTCTGGATAAAAATTTGAAAACATTTTTGAAATTGGCGTGGCACCGCCCACTTTTGGCAAAATCCATTTTACAATTATTATTAGTCATGAATCAAAAACCGTTACACCTATCATAACAATTTAATTCAGCAGAGAGCTTGCTTTACTATAAGGAATGCTTCGAAGATAAATTAACGGAATCGGTTAAGGACCACTTTTATATGAAAGATTTGTAAAGGGGTCGTGGACAAATATAATAAGCTATATCTTTGCAAAAAAGAAAAAAAAATGGCCGTAGCACCGCCCCTTTTATGGCTAAGCAATTTTCTATGTTGCGGGAGCCATAACTCGGAGAAAAATTACCGCATCGTGATAAGATTGGGTACACATATTTTCCGGTTTTGGCCGTCCAACAAGGCGCGCCATTCGCTTCTTTTCTCTGCCAATTGGTCACACCAAGGGATTTTTAATCGTTTTCCACTTGGTCCTTCCAGCGGAGTGGGGGCTGCCCTCTACCTCTCCTTCCATAGGTGGGTTCCGATAGAAACACTTTCCTTATATCAGGAAATGTTTCTAGAAAAAATGGACGAGATCGGTTAAGGACCACCCACATTTATATAAAAGGCTTTTAAAAGGATCGTAGATGAAATAATAAGCTATACCCTTGCAAAAAAGAGCTTAATATTAATGGTATTTTACTTTCTAAATGGAATTATTGCAAAAATTTAGAAAGTATTACAATTTTTTAAAATGTGCGTGGCACTGCACCTTTTTTGATTAAGAAATTTGCTATGTTTCGAGAGCCATAACTCGAAAAAAAGTCAACATATCGTAATAAAATTGGGTACACATATTTTCCTTATATCTAGTAAAAATGGACGACATTGGTTAAGGACGACGCCTAATTTTATATAGAAGAAGTTTAAAAGGGCCGTAGACTAAAATAATAACCTATATCTTAACGAAAAATAGTTTGTATCTATGATATTTCACTTACCATGTTTTATTGTAAGAGGCAATTGGAAGATATTTTTTTTATATGGGCGGTGCCACGTGTTATGTAGAAAAGTAATTTATCTGAAATGAACTGTACAATTTGATTCCCTATCTGCGCTTCGAAGGAGATCTTAAGGCCACAATAGAGGTGGACGGTTGGCGCAAGGGTGCGCAAATGGCGGACGAGGCGATACATGTGTACACAGATGGTTCCAAAGTAGTGGAAGGAAGCAGATCCTACAGGCTGCCGGATTACGGTAGCGTTTTCCAAGCGGAAATATTAGCCATTACCAAAGCCGTAGAAACCCTGGAAGAGAACAGCTTAAGCTGTAACCGTGTTAACTTTTATATTGACAGTCAAGCAGCAATTAAGGCAATAATCTCGCATAGCATAGCATCTAAATGCGTGTTAGAGTGTAAGCAGTCTCTGGAGAGAAAGGGGACAGGGAGAAGCATACATCTATATTGGGTCCCAGGGCATATGGGAATAGATGGGAATGAAAAAGCGGATGAACTAGCTAAAAAGGGCGCATCCCTTGAAGCTTGCTCCGTAGACGTCCCAATTAGACTGGGTGAGATTAAGCGAAGGCGAGAGATGCACATGATCGACCAAGCTGGGAAAGGCGTGGGTTCAAGCGCGGGGCTGTAAAGTGTCGAAGATTATGTGTAGGTCTTACAACCTTTGACTAACTAAAGTTGCTTCTATCATTAAAAAGAGAGGACTGTAGGCTCATGACGAGTATTCTGACTGGACACTGTCTTCTGGCGTCACATGCTTTTAAATTAGGCTTGGTCAGTGATAACAGATGTAGGAAGTGCGGGTTGGAGGAGGAAACGATCGAGCACGTTCTGTGCTCGTGCCCTGCACTTGCCAGGCTAAGACTCCAGCTATTAGGGGTGATACAGCTGTCAGATCTAGAAGCAGCAAGTGGCTTCAGTCCTAGGAAGCTTCTAATATTTGCCAAGAGGACGGAGGTTTTTATAACATAGGTCCTGGTTTTTGATAGGGGTTTTTAGTTTGGTCGTTAAAAACAAACTTCTGGTAACACTACGGACTCAATCAGTCTATGTGAGGTCCTCATGGACCGGCTAGTTCAATCTAACCTAACTGTACAATTGAAGCTCACGCTGAGTATAAAATGTTCGGTTGTACCCGAAATTAGATACCCTTACTTGTTTACGTATAATTTTGTTTGGGGTATCTCAGCGGAGCATCTAGTACAACGGGGCCCTTTGAAGGACATCAACTTCAATCAAATCTAACTTACATACCTAACTACTTAATAGTTATCAACGCTAGATTTGGTAAATAAAATGTTCTTGAAAGGGCAGTATATAAAAGTAAATCATTGATTTCAAATTTCACACTACACAAACATAATTTACATTTTAGGCCTTACAGGTGGGTAACTGAATGTGATGCAAGAACTTACCAATATATCCGCAACAACTTTACAATAACTGTGCAGATATGAAAAATAAGTGGAGAACAAAAATATGGATCTCCAATAACGAGGTTTGTACGTGTATTAATTCAGAAGTGGAATAAAATCAATACATATATATTTTATACATTTGCCTGAAGAGTAACTTAAGTCAACGATTATCCTATCAAATCTGTTTGCTGCAAAAAAATTTGCTACATAGAAATTTGAATGATACAAAAGATTCGCTTATCAAAGGACCTTTGCGCAAACCATTAAAAATATCAGCACCACCGGCGATTGCACCAAGCAGAGAAAGCAAGCGAGTAAATATCTATATATATGCGAATGTATGCACAAGATGGATTGAAATTACACATTGCTCAAAAGCATGCACATAACTCGTATTTACTTTAACTTTCCCGATGCTTTCATCTATTCGCTTGAATGTGTGTGTATGCACATGGGTCTTTGTGGCATGCCACAAACACATAAACATTTTTGAAGTACGCACCTGCTGCATAAGTAAGATCAACAATTTTGCCATTAATATGCGAGGTATTTCCCTTTTCTTCCTCGCTCTTCTTATACATAAGCGTTCGACTTTCTGTGCACTGCAATGCGCTTCAATTCTAGCCTGCTGCCTCTTTGTTGTCTTTTTTCCTTCGTGGTATAATTGACCCATATTTCAGTGGAGTTTTTTTTAGTTTTCCTTTGCAGGCACACAGCTTAAGTTCAATTGCATGGCACATGCTGATTACTTACTAGCGCTTTCTATGGCATTCAAACTCAAGTATTAGCGTCAGCGCATAGTTTACCACTTTGCCGTTCTTCGCGTCTTCACTACTGGAGCCACCTACATACTTCACCGCTCATTCCGACTTTAAGGCTCTCTTTCCACTAGCAATGTTGTTGCATTCAGTTGTTGTTGACAGTTTTATTTATTGGCAGCAAAAATTTATACGTAGATATACACACACAAGCTCATGCATCGTTGCAACACTCATATGAACACCCACAGAAGTTAGTATGCCTGTTGCTTTTAGCTTTGTTTAAGAGTAAATGTGTGTGTACACATGTCATATATAAACACATGAGAGTTCTTGAGGCGCAAGAATTTCATTTTAAAGTGCAAATATCCATTTTTCCACCATGTCATTCTCTTTTTTCGTTTTTGGTCTTCTCTGCGCTATTTTGTTTTTCCTGCTGTGTTAGCATTTATTTATTATACTCAGCTGAGCAAAGCTCACAGAGTATATTAACTTTGTTCGCATAACGGTAATCCGTGACGGCATAAACTAATCGAGATAGATATAAGACTTCAATATATCAAAATGATCTGGGCGAAAAAAGAAATTTATTTAGCCATGCCCGTCCGTCCGTCCGTAAACACGATAACGTCAGTAAATTTTAAGGTATCTTGATGAAATTTGGTATGTAGGTTCCTGGGCACTCATCTCAGACCGCTATTTAAAATGAACGAAATCGGACTATAACCACGCCCACTTTTTCGATATCGAAAATTTCGAAAAACCGAAAAAGTCCGATAATTCATTACCGAAGACGGATAAAGCGATGAAACTTGGTAGGTGGGTTTACCTTATGACGTAGAATAGAAAATTAGTAAAATTTTGGACAATGGGCGTGGCACCGCCCACTTTTGAAAGAAGGTAATTTGAAATTTCGCAAGCTGTAATTTGGCAGTCGTTGAAGATATCATGATGAAATTTGGCAAGAGCGTTACCCCTATTCCTATATGTGAGCTAAATAAAAATTAACAAAATCGGATGGCGAACATGCCTACTTTTTAAAAAATGTTTTTTTAAAAGTCAAATTTTAACAAAAAATTTAATATCTTTACAGTATATAAGTAAATTATCAAAATTCAACTCCAGTAATAATATGGTGCAACAAAATACAAAAATAAAAGAAAATTTCAAAATGGGCGTGGCTCCGCCCTTTTTAATTTAATTTGTCTAGAATACTTTTAATGCCATAAGTCGAACAAAAATTTACCAATCCTTGTGAAATTTGGTAGGGGCATAGATTCTATGACGATGCGAAATCGGTTGAAGCCACGCCCAGTTTTTATACACAGTCGACCGTCTGTCCTTCCGTTCGGCCGTTAACACGATAACTTGAGCAAAAATCGATATATCTTTACTAAACTTAGTTCACGTACTTATCTGAACTCACTTTAAAAAAAAATAAAATAAATGTAAGGCGCGATAACCTCCGAAGAGATCTAAGGCCGAGCTTCTCTTCCAATTTGCGTCGTGCTCCTATTGATTTTCCCTACAAATCGGCCGGACGGGACCTACATGTTTTATGCCGACTCCGAACGGCATCTGCAAAGCAGATGAGTTTTCACTGAGAGCTTTTCATGGCAGAAATACACCCGGAGCGCTTGCCAAACACTGCCGAGGGGCGACCCCGCTTAGAAAAATTTTCTTCTAATTGAAAAACCTTATTTCTAAAATTTTAATGTTGCTTTACCCGGGGTGTGAACCCAGGGCATAAGGTGTGGTAGGCGGAGCACGCTACCATCACACCACGGTGGCCGCCTCATTGGTGGCTGAACTCACTTTATCTTGGTATAAAAATGGCCGAAATCCGACTATGACCACGCCCACTTTTTCGATATCGAAAATTACGAAAAATGGAGAAAAATGCCATAATTCTAAACCAAATATGAAAAAGGGATGAAACATGGTAATTGGATTGGTTTATTGACGCAAAATATAACTTTAGAAAAAACTTTGTAAAATGGGTGTGACACCTTCCATATTAAGTATAATAAAATGAAAAAGTTCTGCAGGGCGAAATCAAAAGCCCTTGGAATCTTGGCAGGAATACTGTTCGTGGTATTACATATATAAATAAATTAGCGGTACCCGACAGATGATGTTCTGGGCCACCCTGGTCCACATTTGGTCGATATATCGAAAACGACTTCACATATACAACTAAGGGCCACTATATTTTAAACCCCTCATCAATACCTTTAATTTGATACTCATATCGTACAAATACATTCTAGAGTCACCCCTGGTCCACCTTTATGGCGATATATCGAAAAGGCGTCCACCTATAGACTAAGCCCCACTCCCTTTAAAAATACTCATTAACACCTTTCATTTGATTCTCATATCGTACAAACAAATTCTAGAGTCACCCCTGGTCCGCTTTATGGCGATATCTCGAAAAGGCATCCACCTATAGAACTAAGGCCCACTCCCTTTTAAAATACTCATTAACACCTTTCATTAGATTCTCATATCGTACAAACACATTCTAGAGTCACCCCTGGTCCACCTTTATGGCGATATCTCGAAAAGGCGTCGACCTGTAGAACTAAGGCCCACTACCTTTTAAAATAATCATTAACGCCTTTCATTTGATTCCCATATCGTACAAGCACATTCTAGAGTCACCCCTGGTCCACCTTTATGGCGATATCGCGAAATGGCGTCCACCTATAGAACTATGGTCCACTCCCTTTTAAAATACTCTTTAATACCTTCCATTTGATACCTATGTCATACAAACACATTTCGGGATTTCCCTAGGTTCATTTTCCTACATGGTGATTTTCCCTTATTTTGTCCCCAAAGCTCTCAGCTCAGTATATAATGTTCGGTTACACCCGAACTTAGCCTTCCTTACTTGTTTTTGTTATATGTATGTTGTTTTTCTTTTACTGGTGTCTGGTTGACTGCCTTGACTGTTGTTACACTTAAGCGGAAGTGCAATGGTGCAGTGAATAGTGTCACAGTATTGGTGAGATGGTGTGGCAGCAGCAACAATTCAATTCATGTCAATCTGCACGCTGCGCAGGCGGTTGTGGGAACCCATTGTAAATGCCAATTACACAACCGTATATCCACCTTAAAGAACCATTTTACTAAGAGTTCATCAAAAACGGAAAGGTACACTTACGCAAGGTATTAGTTTAGTACATGGAATGCATTCGGGTCGTCCTGAAGCAGTTGAGAACAAAACAACGTTGAAAATGGGTTTTCATGACATTCGGGAACTCCTAAAATGCTCCACAGGACGCCTACTGATTTTGAATAAAAATAAAACAATTTAATCATGGCCACATAAACTGTAATGAGCAGTAAAATTCAATAGATACGGTCAAAGTAAACTGACCTCAAGGTTAACTGCAGTTGAAATGCGCTGAAAAACAAACCGGACATAATAGGGAGAGGTGTTATCCATAGATGGATTGGAGTTTGCTGACTTTTGCGTCACTTTAATTAATTTTGGGTTTGATTACTTGTGTCATAATGATGAAAAGTTTTACATACCCACTTGGAAGTGGTCGCAACACTCTCAAATGAGTTCCCATCCCTAAGAAACCGTGCAAAATTCCAGCTGCTTTGTTGACTTGTCGTTGGAAGTTGGAAGTAAAACATATGCCCTTCTAACATTTATACAAACTTGATAAGAATATACCCCAAAAACTCTTGACAGTTGAACTCATGATTAATTATTATGTTACCAAGCTATTATTTAGCAAAGTATGGTGATAATTTTCTAACATTTTTCAACACAAAATATGCCAGCAAGTATTAGTCTTGTATAGTGAGAATGTTTATAGCAGTGCTTCGCGAAATTTTGTATGTGATTGGGCAAGGCAAAATAAAATTCAATTGCAAAGTCTGAAATTCCTTTATATTTACAAACGAAACATCTTGGTGGATTGTGGCGATGTTACTGGAATGCTCAAGATTGATTTGAAGTAATCTATATGAAAAACTCCATTGTGGCTCGGCCATTAGTGCACAGTTAGCAAGCTTGTCTACACTGAAAGAAATGGTGCTAGTAAAATCAACAAATCGTTTCTGTTGTTCTTGACTTTACGGAGATTCGGTGAAATTGATCGAATTGTGGTTAATTCGACCAAGTGCTTTGTCAAGCGAACAAATTTAGTTTAGTCATTTCCACAGAAGAGAAATTGTCGCTTTTAAGTTAAAAAATTTTGTAAAATTGACAGATTCCTGATCAATATAACTGATCTTTCTGTTAACACAACTATTCTTACAGGTCATTTCAACGGCGATCAACTGTCAATACATGAGCAAATTTCAAAGAGAATTTTACGCTCACTGCGCTCTCTACTTTGTACTAAAGAAAATAAGAAAACCATCAAATCGAAAAAACACACAAAATGGGAAAACAACAAAAAACTAGTTTTTCAGTTATCAATACAAAACGAAAAAACCCTTTTTTGAATTTACTGTGCAAAAAATTATGAGATACCGGGACACCTAGTTATCGGGTACAATTTTGCAACTTCTCGTCCAAGCGAAATGGAAAATTGCGCCCTCTTGTTGCAAAAATTTTGCTTGAACTGAACAGGATTTTTCCAAAGTTAGTAACATTTTGTTCAAGTTTTTATGAATTTTCACTCACGCGAACGAATCTAATAAGATAGTTAATAAAAAAAACATCCTTTTTTAATTTTTTATAATTTATTTAATAACCCCGGGCTCACATATCCTTTTTTAATATTGATGTTTCCGACAAAATAAAAGTTTGGGTTGTTTTGGAATCGTTTCAACTTAAAGTGTTACGAAAATTAAACTTACCGAATTACATGTAAAGTTACACCAGTGGTGAATTACCTTCCTGCGATTTGATTCTTTACTTTACTATAACTTACAAGTTCTCTTTTTAAAATGTTGCGTCAAACATTTATACTACATGTTTTGTTCGAAACTATCAAGTGTGACAACTACATGCGAGAGAAGAAATTGAGAATGAGCTGAGCTGCAACTGAAAGAATTGAGAATAAGTTTTGTGACTACCATTTTTATTTCTATATTCATATGTATGTATATGTAGCAAGCATGCGTATTAATGTATTCACATATTTACGTATTTATATGGCGGCCGCCGTGGTGTGATGGTAGCGAAAACCCCAGGTTCACACCCCGGGCAAAGCAACATCAAAATTTTGGAAACAAGCTTTTTCAATTAGAAGAAAAATTTTCTAAGCGGGGTCGCCCCTCGGCAGTGCTCGGCAAGCACTGCGAGTGTATTTCTGCCATGAAATGCTCTCAGTAAAAACTCATATGCCTTGCAGATGCCGTTCGGAGTCGGCATAAAACAAGTAGGTCCCGTCTCGCCAATTTGTAAGAAAATTTAAAAAGGAGCACGACGCAAACTGGAAGAGAAGTTCAGCCTAAAATCTCTTCGGAGGTTATCGCGCCTTACATTTATTTATTTATATGACAACATAGGTACTTTCATACAAAGCTGTCGCAACAACTTTTTTTGTTCATTTGACTACTAAAACGGTCAATTACGAATCAACGATTTGTGCGCAGTTGATTCAACATCTTGTTGCGATGGATAAAAATGACAGAAATTCGGTTGAATTGACACGTATTTCCGTTGATTTTACCAGTCCTTTTCTTTCAGTGTACTGACAACTATTCGTCAAATAACAAACAACAACCAACACGATTAGCACAGAAAGATTAATTTGTGTAGCACTATATTAATACAGATAATAATAAAGTTAAATACTTGGATCATTCAACAAGTTTGTACCTTTTGTGGAAATTACTTTAGCATAAACATATATTGTGCAATTATCTTTGCTTACACTGAATTGTTTACCAACGCCACGTGGCTGCTCCAATTCTACGCTAGTCACTTTCATAAGGTTAGGTTAAGTTGAACTTACCGGCCCTCACATAGACTGAATGCGTTCACAGTGTTACCACAAGCTTACTAAACAACCAAAATGAAAAACCCTATCAAAAACCAGAAGCTATGTCTTAGAATAACTCCCTCTTTTGGTAAATACTAAAAGCTTTCTAGGACCTATGCCACTTGCTGCTTCTAGATCTGACAGCTGTATCACTCCTAATAGCTGGAGTCTTAGCCTGGCAAGCGCAGGGCACGAGCACAAAACATTCTTGATCGTTTCCTCCAACTGCTATCAGTGACCAAGCCTAATTTAAAGGCATGTGACGCCAGAAGGCAGTGTCCGGTCAAAATACCGTCTACGTCTACAGTACTCCCTATTAAAATTAGTAGTGACTTTGTTAGCCTATGGTTGTAAGCCATACACATGATTTCCCGCTTTCTCGCTTGGTCGATCATGTGCAGCTATCGCCTTCTCTTAATCTCACCCAATCTAATTGGAACGTCAAGGAACCTGGAAATACGCTGTTTGTGTTTGCTAGTTGTGTAGCGTGGCTTGTTTTGTTTTATTCTTTCAACAAAAACTCTAAGAATCTTATCATGCTGTAGCTTACCGTCCATGATTTCATGCTCAAAATTATTGAACTTTTTGAGCGCCATAAATATATACAGCTTGCGGTTTTCCAAATTGGTTTCTATTTCACCAGTCAATTTCATGCAGTATTGGTAAGCATCATAGTGGTCAAAATTTATAAATATATTTTTGCACTTTAAATTTGTTTTCATATAAACAAATTTCTAACTCTCCACAATGTTTGTCTACAAACATAGGATTTGAATGCCTGACTCTACCCGACATTGCACATCGCATAAAAGTAAAGTTTATTTTTTGTTTGTGACGAAAACTTGATTTTATGTATTTTAATTAGCGAGCTTTGCTCATATTGCTTTATACAATGGTTTTTATACCTTTCATGAAAATGAAATGGTATATTAATTTCGTCACGAACGAAAATTGTAAGTCCTTAAAGAATAGATAGACCCACCATTAAGTATACCGAAATAATCAGGTTGAAGAGCTGAGTTGTTTAGCCATGTCCGTCTGTCCGTCTGTCCGTCTGTCTGTTTGTATGCAAACTAGTCCCTCAATTTTTGAGATATCTTGATAAAATTTGGTGAGCAGGTGTATTTGGGTGTCCGATTAGACATTTGTCGGAACCGACCGGATCGGACCACTATAGCATATATCCTCCATACAACCGATTTTTCAGAAAAAGAGGATTTTTGTAATATCTTACCCAATTTAACAGATTGAAGCTTCAAACTTCACCATATACTTTCGTATATTGAACATATTGTTGCCTGAAAAAATTTATGAGATCGGTCGTATATATAGTATATATCCCCCACAACCGATTGTTCAGATAAGGAACTTTTCGTAATTACTGCCCTATTTTAAGAGCTAGAGGCTTCAAATTTCAGCGAATGCTTACGTATATAGCATATATTGTTGTCTGAAAAAATCATAAAGATCGGTGGTATATATAGTATATATATGGTGGTATATATAGTATATATATAGTATATATATATATATTTTCGCAAATTTTAGCCCCATTTTAACAGCTAGAAGCTTCAAATTTCACCGAATATTTACTTATATAGCATATATTGTTGTCTGAAAAAATCATAGAGATCGGTTGTATATATAGTATATATCTCATACAACCGATTGTTCAGATAAGAAACTTTTCGCAATTTCTACCCCATTTTAACAGCTATAAGCTTCAAATTTCACCGATTGCTTACGTATATAGCATATATTGTTGTCTGAAAAAATCATAGAGATCGGTTGTATATATAGTATATATCTCATACAACCGATTGTTCAGATAAGAAACTTTTCGCAATTTCTACCCCATTTTAACAGCTATAAGCTTCAAATTTCACTGATTGCTTACGTATATAGCATATATTGTTGTCTGAAAAAATCATAGAGATCGGTTCTATATATAGTATATATCTCATACAACCGATTGTTCAGATAAGAAACTTTTCGCAATTTCTACCCCATTTTAACAGCTAGAAGCTTCAAATTTCACCGATGCTTACGTGTATAGCATATATTGTTGTCTGAAAAAATCATAGAGATCGGTGTATATATAGTATATATCTCATAAAACCGATTGTTCAGATAAGAAACTTTTCGCAATTTCTACCCCTTTTAACAGCTAGAAGCTTCAAATTTCACCGATGCTTACGTATATAGCATATATTGTTGTCTGAAAAAATCATAGAGATCGGTTGTATATATAGTATATATCTCATACAACCGATTGTTCAGATAAGAAACTTTCGCAATTTCTACCCCATTTTAACAGCTAGAAGCTTCAAATTTCACCAATGCTTACGTGTATAGCATATATTGATGTCTGAAAAAATCATTGAGATCGGTGATATACATAGTATATATCTCATACAACCGATTGTTCAGATAAGAAACTTTGCGCAATTTCTGCCCCGTTTTAACAGTTAGAAGCTTCAAATTTCACAAAATGCTTTCGTATATAGCATATATTGTTGTCTGAAAAAATCATAGAGATCGGTGGTATATATATTATATACTTCATATAAACTGTCATATTGACCCCTTTTTTACGGCTAGAAGCTTCAAGATTCATCAAATTTCATCAAATAGTTACGTTTACGTCATATATTTTTGAAATACGTGATTCGTAGCCATAGTTTTTACATGCAGACCACAAAAACGTGAAGCTTTGCATCCTCACACAGATTACCTACCTATTTTTTATTTTATATTTATCTTAAAAATCGTTTAGATATGTTCAAATTTCACCAAATGCTTACGTGTATAGCATATATTGTTGTCTGAGAAAATCATAGATACCGGTGGTATATATAGTATATATCCCATACAACCGATTGTTCAGATAAGAAACTTTGCGCAATTTCTTCCCCATTTTAACAGTTATAAGCTTCAAATTTCACCGATTGCTTACGTATATAGTATGTATTGTTGTGTCAAAAAATCATAGAGATCGGTGATATATATAATATATATATGATGGTATATATAGTATATATATATAGTATATATATATTTTTTTTACGATTTCGGCCCCATTTTAACAGCTAGAAGCTTCAAATTTCACCAACTGCTTACGTGTATAGCATATATTGATGTCTGAAAAAATCATTGAGATCGGTGGTACACATAGTATATATCTCATACAACCGATTGTTCAGATAAGAAACTTTGCGCAATTTCTGCCCCGTTTTAACAGTTAGAAGCTTCAAATTTCACAAAATGCTTACGTATATAGCATATATTGTTGTCTGAAAAAATCATAGAGATCGGTCGTATATATATTATATACTTCATATAAACTGTCATTTTGACCCCTTTTTTACGGCTAGAATCTTCAAAATTCATCAAATTTCATCAAATAGTTACGTTTTCGTCATATATTTTTGAAATACGTGATTCGTAGTCATAGTTTTTACACGCAGACCACAAAAAACCTGAAACTTTGCATCCTCACACAAAGTACCTACCTGTTTTTATACCTTTCATGAAAATGAAATGGTATATTAATTTCGTCACGAAACCGAAAATTGTAAGTCCTTAAAGGAAAATAGATAGACCCACCATTAAGTATACCGAAATAATCAGGTTGAAGAGCTGAGTTGTTTTAGCCATGTCCGTCTGTCCGTCTGTCCGTCTGTCTGTTTGTATGCAAACTAGTCCCTCAATTTTTGAGATATCTTGATAAAATTTGGTGAGCAGGTGTATTTGGGTGTCCGATTAGACATTTGTCGGAACCGACCGGATCGGACCACTATAGCATATATCCTCCATACAACCGATTTTTCAGAAAAAGAGGATTTTTGTAATATCTTACCCAATTTAACAGATTGAAGCTTCAAACTTCACCATATACTTTCGTATATTGAACATATTGTTGCCTGAAAAAATTTATGAGATCGGTCGTATATATAGTATATATCCCCCTACAACCGATTGTTCAGATAAGGAACTTTTCGTAATTACTGCCCTATTTTAAGAGCTAGAGGCTTCAAATTTCAGCGAATGCTTACGTATATAGCATATATTGTTGTCTGAAAAAATCATAGAGATCGGTGTATATATAGTATATATATGGTGGTATATATAGTATTATATAGTATATATAATATATTTTCGCAATTTTAGCCCCATTTTAACAGCTAGAAGCTTCAAATTTCACCGATATGCTTACTTATATAGCATATATTGTTGTCTGAAAAAATCATAGAGATCGGTTGTATATATAGTATATATCTCATACAACCGATTGTTCAGATAAGAAACTTTTCGCAATTTCTACCCCATTTTAACAGCTATAAGCTTCAAATTTCACTGATTGCTTACGTATATAGCATATATTGTTGTCTGAAAAAATCATAGAGATCGGTTCTATATATAGTATATATCTCATACAACCGATTGTTCAGATAAGAAACTTTTCGCAATTTCTACCCCATTTTAACAGCTAGAAGCTTCAAATTTCACCAACTGCTTACGTGTATAGCATATATTGATGTCTGAAAAAATCATTGAGATCGGTGATATACATAGTATATATCTCATACAACCGATTGTTCAGATAAGAAACTTTGCGCAATTTCTGCCCCGTTTTAACAGTTAGAAGCTTCAAATTTCACAAAATGCTTTCGTATATAGCATATATTGTTGTCTGAAAAAATCATAGAGATCGGTGGTATATATATTATATACTTCATATAAACTGTCATATTGACCCCTTTTTTACGGCTAGAAGCTTCAAGATTCATCAAATTTCATCAAATAGTTACGTTTACGTCATATATTTTTGAAATACGTGATTCGTAGCCATAGTTTTTACATGCAGACCACAAAAAACGTGAAGCTTTGCATCCTCACACAGATTACCTACCTATTTTTTATTTTATATTTATCTTAAAAATCGTTTAGATATGTTCAAATTTCACCAAATGCTTACGTGTATAGCATATATTGTTGTCTGAGAAAATCATAGATACCGGTGGTATATATAGTATATATCCCATACAACCGATTGTTCAGATAAGAAACTTTGCGCAATTTCTTCCCCATTTTAACAGTTATAAGCTTCAAATTTCACCGATTGCTTACGTATATAGTATGTATTGTTGTGTCAAAAAATCATAGAGATCGGTGATATATATAATATATATATGATGGTATATATAGTATATATATATAGTATATATATATTTTTTTTACGATTTCGGCCCCATTTTAACAGCTAGAAGCTTCAAATTTCACCAACTGCTTACGTGTATAGCATATATTGATGTCTGAAAAAATCATTGAGATCGGTGGTACACATAGTATATATCTCATACAACCGATTGTTCAGATAAGAAACTTTGCGCAATTTCTGCCCCGTTTTAACAGTTAGAAGCTTCAAATTTCACAAAATGCTTACGTATATAGCATATATTGTTGTCTGAAAAAATCATAGAGATCGGTCGTATATATATTATATACTTCATATAAACTGTCATTTTGACCCCTTTTTTACGGCTAGAATCTTCAAAATTCATCAAATTTCATCAAATAGTTACGTTTTCGTCATATATTTTTGAAATACGTGATTCGTAGTCATAGTTTTTACACGCAGACCACAAAAAACCTGAAACTTTGCATCCTCACACAAAGTAACCTACCCGTTTTTTATTTTATATTTATCTTAAAAATCGTTAAGGTATGTAGATCTGTTCACTATATATTTCTTATCTTATACATCCGATTATTCGGAGATTACGAACGGGATAAGATTATTGTTCAGCCCCATTCATGAAAGGTATGAAGTCTTCGGCACAGCCGAAGGACCGTCCCGTTCTTCTTGTTGTAATTGCTATTAGAGAAAAATTGTAAGTTTACAACACGGCGATGGTTACTAGGCCATGTTTCTGAATTTCACTTCTTCATCAGCTAGCTTTTCGGAGCTGAGCGTTGAACTCGATCTCCTCAACATTATAATCAGTGCATGCCTTAGCTGCTACGCCATATGAATGTTCGTGTTCGCTGTACAATTGGTCTCTAAGACGTTGCCTTTTTTGTTTGATATCCTTTTGATCACCATGGAGACACATGACACTCTGTATGTAGTTATCCTAATGGTGTGGATATGATTTTAAGGTGCGCTTTTGAAAGCTTAGTAACATTTGTTCGGATTTTTACAGGATTGGTTTTTATACTTCCACGGTACTATTATATCAATATGAGCATATGTATTTAATATCGCGTGTTCCTCTTTCATTTGCGTACCAAACTTCCATCGTACTGATCATAATTGCTGCTTGCTGCCAATATAAAAGTTGACGCGGCTCCGCCTGAAAACACTTCAGTGAAAGCTGAAAAGTTCAATAATATTACACTAGAAAGCTCTATTCTTCTTAGTTCTTCGGTGCTTAACCGTTTTGGAAGTTTAGATGTTCGGTCTTTCTTCTTCCTATGAAAATTTCTCTGGCTAGAGCATCTTCATTCCTTCGCACAACATGACATCGCCAACGCAACCGTTGTACGTTGGTTAGTTTTAGTATGCCAATGTATGAGCAAAAGCTCATACAGGTCATCGTTAAATCTTTCTTGGTACAATTTGTTGCTAACGGGCAGAGGCTCATAAATTATTCGAAAAAAATTTCACTCGAGCACTTCGAGAGTCGTCTCATTTGATGGTGTCAGCGTCCAAGACTCTGCGTCATTTGTAGGATGGGTATGATATGTGACTTGTAAGGTGATTTTGCTCGAATTATGTCTCAATTATACATACCATATTTTTTGTAATTCCTTTTGAGTATTGGAAAATCGTAAAGCTCTCTTCCGATCCATTATAACTCGGTTGCATTTTCCAATTATTAGCAATAAAGCAATTTTCCAATTAATTCTGCTTTGTTATCATTAAGTTCTCAAATTAATAACCACATCCTAGATCCGGTTACCGAAAAAATGTTGTGATTGTTCCCCCAGAAAACCATCTTCAATACAGTCCTCTCGCATATTCTGGTTTGAGTGTTTGTCGCCTTGCTACGTCGCAAATGAGCAAACATTTAGCTTTACGAAAAAATAAAATAACTTAAAAAATTGCTTAAATAAATAAATGTAGCGCCACAAATTCTGAACTTGTGCTCAGGCCTTAAGGGGGCATCCAACTGTTTTGTGCCACATCATTACCACAATACAAGCAGCGATATAAAATGCTTTTCCCACAAACCGAGGGGGAATAGCAGAGAACTTTGGCACGTTGCTGTTCGTGTGCCACATGCTGTGCTTGTTGTTTTGTAGCATTGCAAAATTATTGCAAATTCTTTATTTTTTTTTGTATTTACTTGACATAACCGTCTTAATGACAGACACTGCACTGCACATGGATACTGTTTCATAAGCATGAAAACATGGAATTTTTTTAAATGTAAATGATGATACACTTGTTGCCTGTATGATGCGATGTGTGCAGTAAAACGTGTTGCAACATGTGAAAGCCATTGGAAAGACATTACAAGTGCCATTTAAATTTACGAGCAATAATAAAATTTGTTTGACTTGCTTTTTGAAAGTTTTTGTGTAGCTCACATTTGGTAAAAAAAAACATTGCTTAGAAAATGTTGTGAAGATCTCAGGATTTTTCAAAGCTATAGTACGAGGTGCGCCTGAAATCGTGTTGCTGGATGAGGCGAAAACAAATACCCAGAGTATACACATAAACCTATTTCAAATCCAACAACAAAGCCGTAGGGATTCAAGGGGTTGGGTATGGCAACCTTTCCAGAGGTCGCCAGTGCAACTAACAGCTTCTTCAAACCCATCATCAATCTTTTCAAGGCAATACCAGCGAAATTTACAGCTCCTCAAATGCATTTGTTAGCATAACCTACCCATGGCGAATCGTGTTTATTTAACAGATAGAGCTGGATGACTTAAAGGTTGCAAATTATACCCAAATAGGCTCTTTTCCGGAACGTACCCTATCAATAATCGGCAAAGGACTATCAACATCTATAAAACTACCCAAAAATTTTCCCTTCTTGCTGCAAGAAGAAGAACAGGTTTGTAAAAGTAGAAAAATGAGGAGCAAAGAAGAAAAGGTTAAGGAGATCAGGATAGACATATACAGAGAAAAAACAATGTGAAAGGAGAAATTAAAAAGATAAGCAGCCCAATTCTGAACGAAAATTCCGTGCGAGTTTTTTCCCTTCTCCCATTCCTCCTATTCTGAACAATGTTCGAAAAAGAGGAAACCGGTTATGGGAGAAAAGTAGGTATTATGAATGTGAGGGAGAGGGAGATTTCTTTGCCATTTCATAGGAGTTTTTCACTAGTTAAATTAAAGGGAATCATCAAAATAGTTAAAGGAAATTCGTTCTTTTAAGAAACCACACTTACTTGTACAAATTTGTGTCAAAATATGTATTTACATTCTACCACAATATTCTCACTGTTAATACAACAACAACCACAATATTCTTTATTTTAAGTCGAAAAGTATATCATAAGCAACGGAAGAGCTATTGCATATTTGATGCAGCCATCCAGAAATTGCGCAAGGATTTTTAAGAAGGCTTAATTAGATTTGGCATATGGCGAAAGGCGAACTCAACTCGCCGTGGCCGCCAGAAAATTGCTTTGCAGAATGAAAGCAGGCAACTCCGGCGGATTTGTGTTATCCCGCCGTCTTCTTCTTATGCCCCTCTGTTGATGTTGCTGTGGCACCAATTCATTACTCATTTCAGTGAATACCACATGAAATGCAATAATGTGCATTGTTTATATCTTTTTTCTTAATTTGAAACAATTCGCAACAATAATTAAACTTTTCAATTTTTTAAACAAAATAAGAATGCGGAACGAAATTTCAATTGACAAAACAGCTGACTTCGAAAATTCGAAATTCCTATTCCCCAATTTTTCTCCTCCCTAGGAGAAAAGAATTGGAGGAATTTTTCCGCGGGAATAAAAAAATTCGCGAGAACAAAATTCCGCGAGAATATTTAGAATTGGTCTGAAGATAAATGAAAGTGGGGGAAAAATGGAAAAGAAGAAGGATAGTAATTATGGCGGTAGAGGCGCCTGCGGTCAGGGCTGTGGTTAGATTGCAGCGGTCCTTATACTTAAGGCAATTATTGCTATGCAAAAGTTGATGGCTTTAGTTACGGATTCAGAAAAGTTATTGTGACATGACCTCACTCAGGCTCACGTTATGGCAGGGTTGGGTGATTCTAAATTATTTGATTTAAAATCCACCTTTAAATCACAAATCAAATTCATTGTTATTTGACTCTTTAGCCAAATGAAAAACACTTGATTTTTTATTTGATTCGGCAAGATCAAAAAAATTTTTTTACTTGCGATTTGATTCTTCAAATCAAAGATAATTTTTATACCTTTCATGGAAATGAAATGGTATATTAAGTTTGTCACGAATCTCAAAATTGTAAGTCCTTAAGTGAGAAGAAATAGATCCATGCATAAGTATACCGAAATTATAAGCATAACGATCGGATTCGACTAAGCCAAGTCCTTCTGTCTGTTCGATCGCAAACTACTCTCCCAATTTCTGAGATATCAGGATGAAATTCGTTAAGTTGTGTCTAAGCTTTGGTGATTCGACGGGCGAATAGGTATATATATATAATTATTTGTTATTTTTGTGGACTGTATGTTATGTTATTGTTTATTGGGGGCGAGCACTGGGAGCTCTAAGGTATTGGCTGCGGGTTGAGCCACCTATTTT